>JAQOWM010000396.1:0-20478 GCA_029041755.1 Resseliella maxima | reverse complement strand
ATATATTTTAAATCTTTTATTGTAATATTCTTACTTTTAAACAGTTTTCGCTTTTCCTATTCGCATTTGCTTTCGGTAATCGCTAATCACTGCTTTGCTTTCCCTTTAGTGCACAGAAAATAAAAAATCTGCACTATTCACAACATTATGTTGTAAAATGTCAAATTACAACATTTTTTATATGAAGGTTGTGAATTCTCCAACATTTGTTGTCATTTGGTTGGTTGTAAAAAATTGGATAATTCACAATCTTCATATAACAAATGTTGTAATTTGACATTTCACAACCTAATGTTGTGAATAGTGCAGATTTTTTATTTTCTGTGTGGTATTCGCTTTAGAGTTGATAAAAGAATGAACGAATAGAGCAAACGTTCGGTCTTTTATACTCTAATTTTGGCGGGAAATTGTGCGATTGAGCGAGAAGCGAGAAGTGAGCAGCGAGTAGCGAGAAGCGAGCTACTTAAGCGTTAAATATTTTCTTAATCTAAATTCTTTTATTACTTAATGCTATACTTAATTTATATCTAAAAAATAAAAAGAGAAATTAAAAGGAATAATTAAATTAATTGTTGTTCATCTTGAACATTCTCCCGGGCCAGCGGTAATTTGCATAATTTGTTAATTGGCCGTTGGAGCTCTCCGTTGCTCGTTCTCAAGTTAACGAGATCACCAACTGCTACATTTTCTTTTTGTGAGCACCATTTCTTACGTGGATGCAAATTATGCAAGTATTCTGTATAGAATCTTTTCCAAAATACTTGTACGCCTTTTTGAATGGCTTGAAATCGATCTAACGTGTTTTCTTTTAGTGATAGCAGGCTTGGTTCAGGAATTAGATTCAGTGGCGAACCATTTAATTTTTTTTTTAAAAATTTTTTTTTTTTTTTTTTTTTCCTTTTTTAATATTTTTGGGATATAACCTCCTTTTATTAGAAGATGACCTGCTGTTAAAGGATCTAAGTCATCAGTATCGCTTGTCATTGCATTCAGTGGTCGTGAGTTCAAACATGCTTCAATTTGAGCTAACAATGTGCTCATTTCTTCGAATGTCAGCTTTATTTGAGTATTCATTCGACGTAAATGATGTTTTGTCAGTTTGACGAATGATTCCCACTGTCCACCCCAATTTGGAGCACTTGGAGGATTAAAATGGAACGATATTCCATCAGAAGCGAATGTACTTGCTATTTCGTTTGATACGTTTGATGTGGCTTCCAGAAACAATCTTGGTAATTCATTGTTTGCACCTTGAAAGTTAGTTCCACAATCGCAATAAATATTTTTGCAAATTCCACGTCGAGCTATCATTCTTCGTAGCGCTAGAATGAATTTCTGGGTGCTTAGATCACCAACGAGTTCTAAATGAGCTGCTTTTGATACCATGCAGACGAATACACAAATGTAGCCTTTTTCAACTGGTGCATTTCGTCTATTAGAACTTTTGATTTCTATTGGTCCTGCAAAATCTAACCCACAGTGTAGAAACGCACGTGCTGGTGTGGTTTTTATGGTTGGTAAAGGTGCCATGATTTGTTCAAGCGCTTTTGGTTTTTGCCTATAGCATTGTATGCAGTGATGTATATGTGATTTTACAATATTTCGGCAATTTAACATCCGAAATTCTTGTCGTACGCGAGCTAATGTTTGATGAATAGTACCGTGTAACATTGATCTGTGTGCGTTATCGACTACTAGTTGTGAAAAATGACCTTCTGCAGGTAATATCATCGGAAACTTCTGCCTTTCAGACAATTTTGATTGTCCTAATCGGCCTTGAACGATTAAAATTCCATTTTCTAGAACTGGATTTAATTGTTTTAATTTACTTTTATTACTAATAGCTATGTTTTTCTCCAGACTTGCTATCTCATTAGCAAAATATATTCGTTGAACATATTTTACCCATAAAATTTTGGCTCTTGTGAGTTCAGCAGAAGTTACGTACTCTTTTGAATATTTTAGAGTATCATTTTTTACAATATATTGGTAAATGAATCGAAATATTCGTGCTGTTATGCGTAACAGATGATTCAAGTTAGAAAAACGAAGTAATAGATCTAGCTCTTGTGTTTTTGTACCAATCAAATTAATGTGAACTTTAGGTTCTAAATTGGCGTTTGGTGATAGAACTGGAATGGACCTTGGCCAATCTTTTTCTGGTAATAATAGCCATTTCGGTCCAGAAAACCATAATTGGTTGTCTTTCAGCTGACTAGGCAATGCACCTCGAGAAGCGATGTCGGCTGGATTATCATGTGTGCGAACGTGCCGCCAATGCTTTGCTTCATAATTTGAATGAATTTCAGCAACACGATGAGCTATGTATGTTTTCCATCGTGAAGCATGAGACTGTAGCCAAGTAAGAACGATGGACGAGTCAGTCCAAAGATGGATATTTTGCTTATCAATCTGTAAATTCGTTGCGATACGATGCATTAGTTTTGCCAGTAAAACTGCTCCA
This sequence comes from Resseliella maxima, assembly GCA_029041755.1. Classification (NCBI taxonomy): domain Eukaryota; kingdom Metazoa; phylum Arthropoda; class Insecta; order Diptera; family Cecidomyiidae; genus Resseliella; species Resseliella maxima. The sequence goes on along the minus strand of JAQOWM010000396.1, from coordinate 18,014 downwards.
CATAATTCCAAACGCGGTATGGATACTGGATTGATGGGAGCTACTTTTGTTTTTGAACAAATTAGCATCGAAGTAGTTACTTTGTTTAATCGTTGAACTAAATATATTGCCGCTGCGTAGGCTGGTTCAGAGCTGTCACAAAATCCATGCAAAGTAACGCATGACTCTGGAGTTAACTGAAGCCAGCGATTGATTCTAATGTTTGCAATAATTGGCAATTCATTTCGATATTTTTTCCATTCAGATTGGATTTCATAAGTTGCCTCATTGTCCCAATCGATGTTCTCTTTAAATAGCCTTTGCATCATCATTTTGCCCTTGACGGTGACTGGACTTAATATTCCACAAGGGTCATACAATTTTGATGCGTCAGACAACAATTGTCGCTTGATAATACGTGGATTATGATTCAATTTTGACATGTCTATGGTAAAATGTATTTTATCAGTTGCTGGAGTCCATGACATGCCTAATGTCTTAACACTTTCATCAGTTTTCAGTGTTACAGACGATGAAAAAGCTCGATTTTCGAGTGGAATTCCTTCCAATGCTTGAACCTCATTTGATGCCCATTTCCTTAGATTCATATGAGCAGATTCAAAAATGGTATTCAACTCGATTTGTAGTTGTTTAGCAGAAGCAGGTGAATAACTTCCACTCATTTGATCGTCGACGTAAAAGTCGGTTTTTATACGTTTGGATGCTTCTGGGAATTTGTGCTTTTCCATATCAGCGAGATAAAATGTGCTTGCTATTGCTAAATATGGAGCTGGCTTTACACCAAAAGTGACTGTATTTAATTCATAAGTCTCAATTGGTTCATCTTTCGAAAATCTCCAAAGGATCTTTTGGTATTTTCGATCTTGGGGGGCCATAGAAATTTGCCTGTACATTTTTTCTATATCGGCGACCAGAGCTACTTTGTGTGTCCGCCATCGAATGAATGTATCAAATAACTCTGGTTGAATAGTTGGACCATTTAAACATCGGTCATTTAATGAAAAACCGTTTGATGATTTTGCTGAAGCATCGAAAACAGTACGTTGTTTTGTGGTTGTACTTGCTTCACGAATTACGGCATGGTGAGGCAGATAATAGCCATCGTTTTTTGGCGTTTTGCTTATTCTCATTTGGTTTGTTTGTAAATAGCTCAATATATCTGCTTTGTAGCGTTCATGAAATTCTGGATTAGCATCGAATTTCTTTTCTAAATGAAAGTATCGGTTTCAATTGAACTTCTTCATTTTCCCAAAATCGTTTTAAATCATCATTAATAAATGTGGAATGGATGCGAATGCCAAAATCTTTTTGTTTGCATGCTGCGCCAAAGACTAACCAGCCCAAAGCTGAATTTTGAGCTATTGGTTGATGAACTTGACCTTTCTTCAATCCATCTTTTAATATCAGTGCATAAATATCTACACCAAATAATAAATCTGCCTGATTTCTTTCATAGTAATATGGATCTGCTAATTCAAGATTGTTTAAATGTTTCCATTTGTACGATGTGTTTTCAAACCTAATGTTTGAAGGCATAATTGAACGCATTACAAAGGCTTCGGTTGAAAAATTGAAAGACTCATCAACGAGAGACTGTACTTGTATTCGGCACGAGCTTGTAACCTTTCCAAGAGATGTGTTGTCAACTCCAATCAATGGAATTTGTTCTCGCTTTTTCGGTAACCGAAGCATTTGAGCGGCTTTTTCAGTTATGACTGCACCTTCAGAACCTTGATCAATTAATGCACGCAGCATATGACTTGTGCCAGTTTTGTCAATTACTTTCACTATTGCTGTTGCAAGTAACTTTTGATGGGATGTGTTTGGCTTATTGTTCGTTACAATTGCATTTATTTGAGCGGCGTTATCTTCGTGCAATTTTGCGCTATGTTTGCCTTTGCATATTGCACATCGATATCTTGAATGGCACTCTTCTAATTTATGCTTGTGTAGACATACTTGGCATAGCTCTTTGGTTATGACGAATGCTTTCCGTTCAGCAATATTCATTCGTTTGAATTGATCGCATAACAAAATCCAGTGATCGCCTTGGCATACAATACATTTGTCTGTTTTATTTTCACTGCTAGTTAATGAATTAGCTGATTTGACAAATGTATTTTTATTTTTGACATTTGAAACTTCAAATGTTGCTGCCAAAATACGGTATCTAGTTTCCAAAAAGTCAATAATTTGGGAAAATTTCGGTATTTCTTTCGAACCATTTAGATGGTTTTCCCATTCTTTTGATGTTTCTGCATCCATCTTGCTTTGAATGATAAACACTGTGAACGGATCCCAATTCTCAGTGGAAATATCAAGTGTTTCTATGCTTTGAATTGATTCTTTTGTTGAATCAATTAAATTGCGTATGTTTCCCGGAGTTGAGACTTTTACCGCTGGTTGATTCAAAAAATTTCTGAGACAATCATTGGCTATTGCACGTTTATCATGAAAACGTTCGCATATTAATTTCCATGCCGTTTGGTAATTGTTTTCAGTAATTGGAAGCAGCTTAATTGCGCGTAAAGCTGTACCGCTTAAACTAGTTTTTAAATAATGCATCTTGCTGAAGTCAGATAAAGACTGATTTTGATCGATTAGTGTTGAGAATGCATCATAAAAACTAGTCCAATCTCTGGGATTTTCACCATTGAATGAACGAATTGAAATACGTGGCAACTTCACATCCTGTGTTACTCCTCGGCTTGCTAATGTGGAATTTAATTGCATGATTTCTTCAGGTTGTTTTAAGTAGCATTTCATCGCAGAAATGGCATTAATGAAACTGTCAGTAACTTCTTCATTTGAATCTTCCAAATGATCAATATCGAATTCTTCGTGATCTTCCAAAGTTTGAAAATTTACGCAAAATCGTTCATGGCTTAATTCTAACTGCTCAATTCGTGTTTTTAAAGCAGCTTGAGACGTTGTTAAATTTATTTTAGTCGATTTAACTTCATGATGTTTGATTGCTTTGACTAGATTCTTTCTCTTTTTGAGCAGTTTTGTGTACTCCTTTGAAAACATAATTGTCTCTTCGTGTTCAGACATTCTTTATAAAGAGTTTTATTCGAGTGAAAGTAAATTAAGGGATGACTTTGTTTAATTTGCTGTGATATTAGTTTAAATAAAGATTAATTTAAGCGAGAATAAATTAAGTAGTAATAAGTAGTATTTATTCCAAAAAAATGCGTAAAACACTACCCTGGTAAGCAGTCTATATAGCCCTGTACATTTGTATGTGAGTCTCCCGGTTAAATAACTTTGAAATAAAACAACGGATTGTTGTCGCTCAACAAAGAATTGGTGATTGTTGTTTCTCCCGAGTAAAATGTTTATAAAAATATTGTTTTAGTTCATAGCACGCAAAATGTTTTTAATTTTTTCGAGTCAAATATTTTTAAAGATATATTCTAATCTATTTGGGTTTATTTTTATCCATTCGGATTTTTGACTATAAAAATCCAAAAAACTAATTAAAAAATTCTTTTGGTTTTACAGTGTAAGCTTTCCCATGTATTGTATTGTATACCCAGTACATGTATACAACAAACGCCAATCGAATAAACATGCGGAGACTTAATATAAATAGTTTGTTTTGCTTTAGTTGTATTTTTAATTTCTCAATGAAGTGTTTTTATTATTTTATTTCAAAAATATTTATATTTCGATAATTTAATAATGAAAAATATTTTATTGAACATAAATATTTAATTATTTTTACACATAATCAATTTTTATTCAGATTCAGTATCAAATGTTGGTGAATCTAATTTATGTTTGTTCATTTAGATGGCGTTCGGGAACGTGTTTGAATTTTTTTTCTCACTGCATAGCTCCCTAGGAGCATGCTCTTTCTGAAACCACTTGCAGAGATTGGTATCGACGCTTTAAAAGTGGTGATTTTGACGTGAAAGACAAAGAACGTCCAGGTCCGTCGAAAAAGTTTGAAGATGAAGAATTGGAAGTATTACTGGATGAAGACCCATGTCAAACGCAAGAAGAACTTGCAAAATCATTGGGAGTAACTCAGCCAGCCATTTGCAAACGTTTAACAGCAGCAGGATACATTCAAAAGCATGGAAATTGGGTCCCACATGAATTGAAGCCAAGAGACGTTGAAAGACGATTTTTCACTTGTGAACAGTTGCTCCAACGGCAAAAACGGAAGGGTTTTTTGCATCGAATAGTCACAGGTGATGAAAAGTGGATCTGTTATGATAACCCCAAGCAAAAAACAGCATATGTGAAGCGCGGCAAACGAGCACCATCGACATCAAAACAAGATATTCATGGATTTAAGGTAATGCTCTGTATTTGGTGGGATCAGAAGGGTGTGGTATGTTATGAATTGTTGAATCCGAATGAAACAGTCACTGGGGATCTCTATCGACGACAGTTGATGCGTTTGAGCCGAGCATTGCGCGAAAAACGGCCTGAATACGAGCAAAGACATGACAAAGTTATTCTTCAACATGATCACGCTCGGCCACATGATGCAAAGGTCGTCAAAACATACTTGGAAACACTCAAGTGGGATGTGCTACCCCACCCGCCGTATAGCCCAGACATAGCCCCTTTTGATTACCATTTGTTCCGATCGATGCAGAATCACCTGGCTGGTACACGCTTCACTTCTTCTGAGGAAGTCAAAAATTGGGTCGATTCATTCATCGCCTCAAAAGATGAGGATTTCTTCCGACGTGGAATCCGTATGCTACCAGAAAGATGGGAAAAAGTAGTGGCTAACGATGGACAATACTTCGATTAATATAATGTTATTGATTCATTTGTATTTTTTCCGTTAAAATTCAATAGAAAACAGCGAGTTTCCAGTTATAGTACTAATACATTGCCTATAAAAAAACACTCACATATGTACAAACACAATGTATCGTTTCAAAAAAAAGGCATACACAACATGTGCAAAATATAGGTACATTTTACTTATCATATGTATGTAACACAATAAAATAAAAAAATGTGTACAGATATGTCACTAGTTATGTAGGTAAACACTCAAATTTTTACCGGACATTTCAGTTCAATAGCAACGCTTGTTTCCGGATTATATATGTAATATGCCGTCAGACGGCACATGATTTACTATAAATAATTTTGTGCACGAGTCTTATATCAAAGACATGTTGTCGTCCGAAACAATAGTTTGAAGAAAGCAAGTATATTAATTACTACTGTCGTCTGTCCTATTTTATTCCGAAAGTAATGTTAAATTACCATTAAGTCGTGTGCGACCACAAATATTGTAAACATGAACATTGCATATTCGGCAGTTGACTTTTCATATGTTTCATCATTTCAAAGAACTTATAACAAACTTACATTTGCAAAATATTCGATGATAAAAATGGTTCGACGCGTCTTGTCGTTGGATTTGTCCGACAGACGTGGCGAACTCAAATTCATTATATTATGGGCACATTTGTATTTACTTTGTAACGATTTACCAAGTGAATAGAATTTTGTTTACTTACATGGTTTTTCAGAAAAATAAGAAACTAATAGATTTGAGTGCTTCAATGATTTACATGTATCCTCTGGGCCGATGTATTTTTGCAACATATGAATTTGTGTATGCAAACGAATTGTTTTTGTTGCACACTGTGGCCAAGAAAAGAAAACAAAAAAGCAAAAAGGCAATAAAACAACATAGCAGTTCCAACAAAAATGTATACAACACTCATAGAAAATGTGGTTTCATTTCATGTAATACTGTCAGCATAGATATTCTGGTATATTATTGTTAATTTTTATTTTTATTTTTATTTGTTTACAAAAATATAACCCTTTAGTTTAAAAAACAGTACTTCACCATTTATGCTCTTCGTTTAATTTACACGATTGATATCGTAATAAAACTGTATTTATAATTATTTTGAATGGTTTTCAACAAATAGAAAGTCATCTAAATCCAAACTCTATAATTCTCTTTCAAAAATCGAACTTGGGCAGAAAATGTTGGAGCAGATAAGCAAGTACCTATCTGTGTAATATAATCATCAGAGCAAGGGAAAATATACACGAAAGAATTGATTTTAAGCGCTCAAGCATGCTCTCAAAATTGACAAAACATGCACGTAAAAATGACAATATGCATTAAAAACTCGAAAATATGACCAAATATGTAGAATAAAACCAAAAAAATTGAACAATTTATGATGAAAAAACCAAAGTTTTATTGAAGACATATTGATAATAATTTCAAAACAAAATTTCATATCAATTTTTCAAGTGAGAAGAAATGAACCAGCAAATGGTGTTTGAAACTTTTAAATAGGAAGTACTTAAAAGGAATTGCAATTAACAATTAAGTGTTGTTTGAGGTTCACGAATAAAAATCTACTCCCATATTGAGTAAATATGATTTTCCGCGTTCTGACCCATCTGCATCCATAATACCAAAAACAAAATTGACCACCATTCGCTGTTCAAAATCAGTTGCTTCGTCAATCGAAACCCAAATATTCTTTTCTTTTGCCAATGCTCGTAACATTTCAATTGTTTCTTCATATAACATTGGAACATATTTTTCGCAAAGTGTCTTCTCACTTGGTATTGGATGGCTAATGTACATAGTTTTTCAAAAAATCCACTGCACTTGGATGATACACTTTAAACAATGGTATATTCGTATCAAGAAAAAACATGCACAAGTCTTTGTCAAACTGATTGAATTTTTGTGATTGTTGATATTCTGTCAAAAGCGATTGGAATGATGCTATCGATGATTTTTGTTTCGACGCTTTTTCATGTGTTGTTGTTTTAATGTGTTGTTTAACATTAAACAATTTTCCGCCGGTTAATGAGCAACCACAATAATTACAATACAAATTTGTATCACCTTCAATGTATTTGCAATCACATGTATATGCGCTAAAAATTGATGTTTCAGGTTTCTTTAGCAATGCTTCGGTATTTGCATATATGATGAACGGGATTTTCAGTTCCTTTTTATAATTTTTAAATGTTTCATACTTTTCTTCTTCAGGAGGTCATTTGTTGTGACATGATTTAAACATCGATCACATATTGGTGTATTATGTATGTCCGTGTTTAGATATTTGAGCACCAACTAATTTGCTCAAATTTTTAATCCAACAATAATGAGAATTTACACTCACATCAAGTTCTGCTTTATTTGGGTTATGTGTTGACTTCGTGAGCATAAGTAAATGCACATATTGATGGTGAAAATCTTTCGAAGCTAAAAAGAGTGGACACACTTTTTTTCCTTCCTCATCAAAATAATATACGTTAATGGCTATCAGTTCACTTTGAGTTATAAATTTTTCGATTTGATTTAGACGAACAGGGAAATCAATTCCATCGAAATTCAATTCAATTATCCACTCTTGATAGCTTATGGAATCATTTGCTTTATTCTTATTTCTTTTATATACTTCATCATAATGTAATGCTGCTAAAATCGACCACTTGAAACACATGTTACCAGTGTTTTTCAAATTTATAATGGCCTTCTTGTTTTTCATTGTTTTTGAAAGTTCAATAAACCTGGATCCGCCCAACGGTTGATGTTTGAAAATTTGCGTGCACAACTGTTTGATTTCACTCAATGTAAATCCAGAACCTTCAACCATCACCTCTTCAACTCTTCTCACAATGTAATCAATAACATCATTTTGAAAATGGTTTCTTATATCGGTGACAGAATGAATTTCACGCATTTTAGTTGGAACATGAATCATTTGTTTTTCGAGTAATGGATCGCTATCTTCACTTGTTTGAATTGATCGTTCGAATTCTGCACTAAAATACGACATTGTTTTTATAAAATCAAACTGTAACACTGCTTCCCTTATTTGAATTTCATAGAAATTGAATGCATTAAGTAAAAATTCTTCTATACATTTATGATGTTGATGATAAAGGATTCCAATGGTTTTTGTAATAAAACACAACTTGCACTTATGATGATTGAGAGAAGAAGAACGAAAAATTTATTCAAATCATTGACATTCAATTTGACACTTTCAATGAATGCATTCAATGCAACATCTCCCCTGAATCAATTTTTCAAATTTATTCTTCTTTATTATTTCATATGTGGACAATTATTGGGAAAACCACACAAAAACCCATTTTCAATTTTCGTTATAATATTTTCTATCTTTACAAAAATCACTTAGGAATAAATAACAATTTAACTTAACTATTCTTTCATTCCAAAACTATTCAAAAAACTTAACAATTTTGGTTTGGCTACGGGTTTTGTTAAAATATCTGCAGGCATTTTGTCTGTTGATACTTGTTTGATAATTACATGTTTTTCTCTAGCTGACTGAACAATATATTTTGCTTTAATATCAATATGTTTTGTTCTAGCTGAATAGTTATTGTTTAACGCTAAATCTATTGCACCGCGATTGTCGCAATGAATTACAATGGAATTATTTTCATTGGGAATCAATTCAGCTCTGAGAAAATTTAGCCATTTTGCCTCTTGAATTGCCTCAGTCATTGGCATAAATTCGGGTTCTGTTGTCGATAATGCAATGGTTTGTTGTTTCCTGGTGCGCCAAGAAATTGCGCCACTTTGCATTGTAAAAACATAACCAGTAGTTGAGTTGCGATTATCGAGATCACTTGCCCAATCGGAATCGCAAAAACCATGTAATTGTGTGAACGACTTTGTGTATGTGATTCCCCTATTCAATGTGCCTTTTAGGTATCTAAGCACACGCTTTATGGCGATCCAATGAGGTTTGCCGGGATTCTCAGTGTACCTGCTGAGTAAATTAATGGTATAATTAATATCAGGTCGAGTTACCTGTGCAGCAAATTATAAACTTCCGACTGCTTCTCTATATGGAATGTTGCGCATCTCGTATTGCTCAGAATCAGTTTTTGGACACAATTCTTTACTCAATTTTTGATTCGGATCCAAAGGTGTAAGTGTTGGATTTGCATTTTTCATATCAAATCGGTCGATGATTTCACTAATGTATTGCGATTGATCGATTTTAATTGAACCATCTAATTTATTTCCTGTCACTCTAATTCCAAGTATCGATGAGGTTTCTCCGAGATCTTTCATTTTAAAATGTTTGCTCAATTCTTCCTTCAACTTTTTTTCTTGTTGTGAATTGTTGAACAATATTAACAGATCATCAACGTATATTGCAACTACTAATGTGTTTTCATTGGCCGTCGAGTAAAAAATGCATTGGTCAACTTTTGATTGCTTGAGACCAAAACTCACCAAAACGTTTGATAGTGCAATATTCCATAGACGACTAGACTGTTTCAAACCATAGATGGATTTCTCCAGTCTACAATATTTATTTGAACCATCATCAAACAGTTCCGGTTGATGCATATAAATTTCGGTGTCCAATTTTCCGTGCAAGAAGGCAGTCACTACGTCCATTTGTGTCACTTTCAAATTGAACTTCACTGCCATCGCCAATAGAAACCTTATTGATGTATACCGAACAACAGGCGAAAAAGTTTCATTGTAGTCTACGTCTGCAATTTGTGTGAAGCCTTTTGCAACCAGTCTAGCTTTGTATCTTACAATGTCTCCAATGTTGTTGCGTTTGGATTTGAACACCCATTTACATTTCACGGGTTTTTTTCCACTTGGCAAATCGGCTAATTTCCAAGTTTTGTTTTCGTCCAACGAGTTCATCTCTTCACTCATTGCTAATTTCCAATGTTTACTGTCTTTGCTCGACAAAGCTTCTTCAACAGTTGACGGATCACTATCAAATTTAGCAAGACAAACATAATTCGGTCTCGGTTTACCTGCAATACGAGATGACGGTTCACGTTGAGCATTGTTTTCATTTAAAGTTGACCGTTCGGCACTTGTTAATAATTCATTATTCGGATTAAATGTGGCATCCAAATGTTCAGCACTATGAAATGACTCCTCAGTTCGGTGATCGATTCATCTTGTGGTCTCCCAAGCTTCACAGACTCAGCTTCTTCTGGTTGAGTGTCGATGATTGTTTCTACTGAAGAATCACTCGACTCACTTTGCTCAACCGAATCATCAGTGATTGACGAATTATTCGAGCCCAATTCCTCCCCTGATTCAAAATCACTGCCTTCCTCTATATAAAAAGGAACAACGACTTGATTAGAGTTATTTATTTGCACATCATTTACCTTATTTAATGAATTATTTTCTATGAACGTGACATCCCTGCTCACAATGACTTCATTCGACGCTTTACGGTACAATCGATATGCCTTTTGATCGTTTGCATTACCTATGAAAATACATTCAAATGATTTGTCATCCAGTTTTTGTCGTTTTACATCCGGTATGTGTGCAAATGCTTTACAGCCAAATACTTTCAGCATGCTTAAATCTGGTGACTTTCCACTCCATGCTTGTTCTGGAATTCTTCCTTTACTTCTACATGGCACACAATTGATGACTTTCACTGCCGCCATTAATGCTTCAGCCCAAAACTGTTTTGGCAACGATGAATCAATGAGCATACATCTTACACGGTCTAGTAACGTCCTATTCATACGTTCCGCTGTTCCATTTTGTTGTGGTGTGTATGTTGTTGATGTTCGATGTACAATTCCGTTTACTGTGAAAAAATTACTAAATTTTTTGTTTATAAATTCAGTGCCATTATCACTTCTGAAAATTTTTATCTTAAAACCAGTTTGTTTTTCTTGTTTTTCAACACATACACAAACACTTTCCTTGTGTAATCGTCTATAAACGTGACAAAATAACGGCATCCACTCATTGAATTCGTATCTACTTGGCAAACATCCGAATGCACCAACTCTAAACTAACATGACCAAGGCGACGATGCCATAAGAGCATTTCTGTTTCACTCTTCATCTTTGAAATTTTACTGTTATCATTTTCCGCTAAAAATGATTCATTTTTCGGTACATCGAGTTTAAACATATCGTCGACCAAAGTTCCCGTGGCTACAACCACTCCACAACTATTTGTCACCCTGCAACCGTGACTGTTGAATGTTACCTCGTTGCCTTTTTTAGCAATTCTACTGACTGATATTAGATTTGTACAAATATTCGGAATGTGTTGTACGCCACTGAAAACAATATCGCTAATTATACCGTTTTTAACAATCTTTTGTTCTATATCACCAGCTTTCTCTACTAACATTTTCTCACCATTCGCACATGTCACTCTAATACCGTTTGGTTTTGTTACATTTCTCATTTCTGTATCGCTGTTTGACATGTGTGCTGTCGCACCGCTATCAAAATACCAATCACTTGACGACGATTCATTAGCAACCAATGAACTGAACAAAACCGCTTTTTCACCCTTCAACTGTGGGCATTATTTTTTAAAATGTGGACCACCACATTCAAAACAAACTATCTTCTTCTCCTTGTTCTTTTTGTATTTTGTAAATTGGCTCTTTTTCCGTGCTGTGAGTGCTGTTTGATTCTCACTTCTTGCAAATTCCACTTCTTGCAATAAAATGTTTTTAACGTAGTCAACGCGTGACTTCTCTGGTCGGTTTTTCCCAAAATCCCTTTTATCTCATCTTTATCTAAATTAAATTTTTTAATCTTTTTACAACACTGGTCAACGGTAATATCATCACCTTTTGATTCAAGACTCATAAACATTGGTTTGAAATCTTCTGATAAACCACATAGCCACGGCCGTAGCCAGGGGGGTGCTGGGGTGGGCTTAGCCCCCCTGAAATTTTCCGAGCCCCCCGAGTAATATTTTTAAACGAATTTCGAACAATGATATTGACTCAAATGGTTGACAAATGAAATGTCATTTGTTGAAAACGACAACGAAATAATTTTAGAACAAATTCAAATTCGTTGAAAAATTTATGAAAATAGTATGACTAAGAGTCTTAGAGAATTCTATTATAGCATAATAAATCATAAAAAATTATGATTAGCTTAAATTAATAAAAAAAAACTATATAAAGCCAAAAAAAAACTCTCAAATAAAACGAAAATGTGAAAAACTTCGTAGAAAATGAAGAAAAATAGAAAAATTTATAAAAAGCATAATTGTTTCATGTATTAAATTCTTCAATAAAACCTAAAACTGTGGAATAAAATTCAAATCAAAGCATTAAAATACTTTTACCGTTGAAAAAAACCCCAAACCCCACCACCCTCGACCCACGGGTGGCATAAAGCGGGTGCCAGCGGGAAAAAAAAGAAGAAAAAACGGAAATGTGCAAGTAGCAAAAAGCAGATGGTGCACACGTAGACGCCAAACAAGTCCAGGAAGGACCGCGAACGTATGAAAAAAGAAAGGATGACGGAGGGAAACGAACCGCCCAAGGGAGGGAGAAATTGTTTGCCACCAACAAAACAGACCACGCTGAAGCAGCTTTTAAAAAAGTGTTTGTTTTCCCCAGATTTCAATTTAAAAATCCAAATTATTTCAATTTTTTGCGCTAACTTTGAGAAATCCCCTATGCAGTGTTACTACACTGAGGACACTCTATCATGTATGATATGCCATATTTTTGAAATATTTCAAAAGTTTAAAATGATACTACAGAGTTTGCGATGTTTCTGTTTCAATAATAATTGTTTCGCAATTGGTATTTTTCGAACGAAATCTTGTTGATCTGGAATGAAACGTGTGTATATTTTAATCATTTCAATTTCACTTTTCACATTAAACACTTTTGACTATTGTTACTTGCCTATTATTCAACGGATTTTTTCAAGAATTTTCCCGTACATTTTTTGCATATATTGAAAATCCATATGAATAACATGAAGGCCAAAATACCCAAAATGATGATTAAAATAACTTTGATGTCATCAAACCCGCTGAATTGTAATGATGATAATTCTTTTTTCACCTCTTCTTTCATGGCGGCGAATTCTTTTTTTACTTCTTCAGCGGCACGTTCGCGTTGAATTAAGTCCGCAACTTCATAGCCAGACAATGCGGCTACACCAAATTTGAAAACAGCTTTCAAAAATGCCCAATATCCCATTTCAATAGAAAAAATCAATCGAAAAATGCGAGAAAACGATTTATAGTTGACAAACGATTTAAAAATTTTGAACAATTTTTACTTGGTAGACAATTTACCAGAACTATCTGTGCTCAGTTGTTGAAACGTAATGAAATGCATTGTGTATTTTGAAATCGAGAAAGTGAAAATTAAGCCGAATAAAAATTTTATCTTGCATTTGTTTTATGTAATTGCTGGGGAGACGAAAAAAATATTTATTTGCAAACACGTTTATGCAGTAAGATAAACAATAAATTGTTTATATAAATTATTATCCTAATAATAATACAGTATTCAGTATTCAGTATTCAGTATACTGACAAATTAGTCATCAATTGTCGGCACAAAATTTATTTAATGGTTTTGAACAAAATCATTATTCGACGGTTTAAGTGAATCCATTGTTTATGAAAGCAAAGTATATATTGCAAAATCAAATTTCGTGAGTGAACATTTCACAAATCAGTTCCAATTTGAATCGCCTAATATTTTGACCATTCATCAGAAATTTTGAACAACAAAATGATTTCTGATGAATAGCCAAAATGTAAAAACGATCCAAACCAGACATGATTTGTGAAGTGTTTATCAGACATGGAATGTGATTTTGCCATATATGCTTTCATAAACAATGCATTGCCTTGAACCGTTGATTGGTTTAATTATTCATTATTCTTATTGCTGCGGATGATGAATAGACGAATTTTTAGTTCTTAATAAGCAGCTATAGATTACAAATCTTTGATTACACAATTTCAATTATTTCGAATTATTCAAAATGTTTTTGGGACAACAAAGACCGAAAAAAAAACGAAATACGGAGGTAAAATTAGATTTAATATTATTTCAAATATATTCGTGGGTAATATTTCTATGAAAATATTTTATTTTAGAAAGGAACTTTAGAAAGTTTCTTCAGTAAGAAAACCAAAGCATCTACTTCGGTCAATACAACACTCGAAGTTGATTCAATTGGCACACCACCAAATGTATCACCTTTTATTCCAAGTGTGTCCACTATTCATCTCAATCAAAATGAAATCCCGAGTACGTCTAGTATTGCTGAACCATGTTTGAGTGACGAACATAATAATCTGCACGATATATCACGTAAAGGGGAACAAAAAAAGATTCAAGATTTTCGGAATCATATTTTCAAAAAACAAAATGATGGCCGCTCATTTCAAACAAGCTGGCTTCAGAAATTCGAATGGCTTGAATATTCGAAACAAAAAGATGCTGTATTTTGTTACCCCAGTCGACAATTTGGTATCGGCAGCAACCGTGACGTCTTTTGCACCATCGACTATAGCAATTGGAAAAAAGCACTTAGTACTAGTCAAGGATTTAAAAAACATGAAGCTAGTAATACACATCTCTCCGCCATGGTTTCGTGGAAGGAAAATTCATCAAGACAAGCAAGTAATCAAGAAATATCAAGTCTCGTAAACGATGTTGTACTAGAGAAACGGCAGTATTATATGAAAGAAATCATTTCTACTATTTTATTCTTGGTCAAAAATGAACTGCCATTTCGAGGAAATTGGAACTTTGAAGAGAATGATGAATCTGGACTTTTTCAAAATTTATTCAAATTTTTGCTCGAAAAGGATGCTAATTTGAGAAAATGCCAAGAGGCAATGCCAAAAAATGCGTTGTACACATCACCGCAAATCCAAAACGAGCTCATCACTATTATTGCAGATAGTCTACGTCAACAAATTGTTATTGAACTGAATGGATCATCATATTTGACATTTATGGCCGACGGGGCAACAGATAGAAATGGAAACGAGATATGTTCAATTGCATTTCGGTACATTTTAAATGGTGAACCAGTTGAAACTTTACTTAGTTTCGAAAAAACTGATGACAGAACGGCTGTGGGCTTTTTACATATTATTCTTGAGAGATTGCAAGAGCTTGGTGTTGGCGGTTTACAAGTTTTGATACAACAACATTTTAACCGAAAAATACCATATATTCATTGCATCAGCCATCGTCTTCATCTCGTCGTTATAGAAATCGTGAAGAACAACGATAATTGCCGCCTGTTTTTTGACGAAATAAAGTTGTTCCATTCGTTTTTCAGTCGATTCAAAATTCGTCAGTTGTATGAGGGTAAATGCATTCCTCTACTTATAGAACAACGCTGGTCAGGACATTTCAATGCAATAATGGCAATCAAAAACAATTTCGATGAATTATTCGATACACTAATATCAATTAAGGAAGGTAATGGACACAATTTGGATGCAGAAGATGTGGTGAAATCTATTGGCATGCTTGATTCAATGATGAAGAAGAAATTCATTTTTTTGCTTGTGTTTCTTTGTAAATTGCTGGGTGTAATTGAACCAGCAAATCAAATCTTACAAAAACGCGATGTTGGTTTTCGTCAAGCAATGCCAGTGATTCAAGCAGTTAAGGAAAACATAAGCGCTATGAGAAATGATGCATCTTTCAAGAACTTTTTAAATGAAACAGACGGAAAATTAGACAGCATTGAATATGTTCCTTTAAGACCACGAAGAATCAGACAAAGATCTTCTCGATTGAGTGAAATGGTGGTAATGTGCTTGGCGAGCAAAATACTGAAGACTTAGATGAAGTTTCTAAAATGAAGCAAATTTATTTTGAAATCATTGACAAGATCATTTCAGAAATGGACTTTCGGGTCAAATGTAATAATGAAATTTTGAATGCTGTTGAAGATGCTTTCAAGTTTTTGAATGATGATTTTGACTACGATGCTTTGCATCCTTTAACTGAACTTCTAATAACATTGCCAACAAGGGAAGAATTTAGTGTTGTCAAAACATTTCTACTGAACGAAAGAAATAAACCAGAATGGCAAGAGAAGACTATATTGCAATCATTATTCTCTGTTAAATCGGCTTTTCCAACTACATATCGCTTTTTTGAAGCAATCGAGACATTTGGTGCGACAACTTCTACGAACGAGTCATCATTTTCAGCGCTATCACGGATAGACACAATTCGCCGTTCATCAATGACTAACCAACGTCTGTGTGATCTCTCCTTTCTTGCATTCGAAAAAAAAAGGTTAAATTCATTAGATATAGATGTAATTTTGCGTAAATTCTCTCAAAAAAATCGAAAAATTCAACTTTTTTGAATCAAAGTTCATTATGATTTATATTTACAAATCACCATAATAATGACCAAACTAAGGAATCGCCTTTTGAAAACTATCTTTCCATTAATGATTGGAAATAAAATTGCAAGCATAGCACATCTAAATTTTTTGATAAATTCCGTGCCAAAAGATGTGCATAGACTTGTATATTCTGATATATGTCCAGAAGATCGCCAGAACTACAACTCGTTGCAAAAAATTATGGATTCAAATGTGAGACAAGCTCTCTTGAATCGCGTCATAGATAGTGAAGGTACAGTAGAATACATTTGAATCTGTGATGAAGTTACTTCAAGTCTTTACGAAAAAAACATTACGCCAATAGAAAGGCTTTTGCGAATATGGCGCGCGACATTTTTTTTGCGTGCATGGGTTTTACATTTGAAACATGAAAGTGCTGCTGGTTTGAAAGTTTGTGAAAATTTTATTAGTTCAAACGCTTATGAGTGCATTGAAATAAATGCAAAAAATCTAATTATACTAATCAGAAAATTTCGGGATGAAAACATGAGCGAGCTATTTATGCCTACGATTTTGAATAGTCAAGCTTGCGAGGAAACTTTTCGTAAAATGAGATCAATGGGCACCATCAACTATACTAAGATCAATTTTACACTGTTGGAATTATCGCACTTGATCGGGCGTGTTGAGCTAATGAACGAGATAATGCACTTCAAATTAGCCGATGTAGATATAAAATTTCCAAGGAATCCAGTAAACAAATCAAATTTGAACACTTTCGAATTGCCGTGCGATCAAGAAATTGAGACTGTCGTTGAGAAAGCATTGAATACTGCTATTGATGATGCTAAAAAATTCGAGATTAATGTATCTGCTGAAGATATAAGAAATTGTGTGCTTCGAGACATCCAATTGGATTTAAATACAGATAATCATAATTTCAATCTTACAAATATTGATTTGTGTATCGCTTCGAATGATAGTATCAACGACCAGTTAAAAGAATTTCAACATTTTAGAGATCTCTCATGTGTTCTTCTCATCTTAAGATGAGAAAACGATCTGACTATTCAACCAGAAACCAAAATGAAAGCAATTCATTCGTAACAATTGACGGATCAAAAGTTGTACGAAAAACATCTCTGATGTGGGCATTATCGAATTCAAATGATAAATTAAGTTCCGATCGGTTGTTACGTGTACAGAAAAAAAATCAGCATGTCGTCATTTGGAATTTGTCGATGTGTCTATGTGTGAACGTTTAGTAAGCAAATCAAATCAAATAAAAATAGGCGATTGGTGCTTATTTCGATAATAATATATTGAATGAACCTGTTAACGACGGAAGAGATAAGGAATCATTTTTGTTGGGAAATATTCTAGGTTTTAGATATATCAATAGAAAAACGAACAAAGAAAAAGATTATACATGGGATTTTGCACATTTGTCTCAAGACATGAAAGATAATTCACATGGGATTGAAGCTTTATAAGCTTTTTCGTATATCATTATTTGATTCAGCTACATATGTATAATAATATGCAATACGTGATAAATAATGGATTGAAATCAAATCTACTAGAAAGTTGCCTTATTTACTAATATCTTTTTTTATGTTTTCCATAAATCAGTTCAAAAATGCTCACATATTCTTCTTTTTTTCATGCATAAATTTAATATAAAGTAACCAAATGTCAAATATATTCAGATGATTTTTTGTTCTGTTTATATAATCTGTCGAATGTAATTTAATCTTATTTATTTGTTTCCTCAATGTAATAAACAGTTTTTAAGCGTAAGTTGCACAAAAATTCATTTGTAAATTTAATACTCATTTCACTATAAAACTCTTTAAATATTTATTAGAAAATAGAAAAAATTATTTGTTTT
>JAQOWM010000198.1:0-52886 GCA_029041755.1 Resseliella maxima | reverse complement strand
ATTAGTCCAAACCAAATCCAACATATTACCATTATCATTTGAACAACCATTAATTTGAGATAAACCAGAAATTAAAAAATGAATCTAAAATCGATAATTCCTTCCTAGAATAAGCAATAATTGGATAGAAAATATTGGGATTCTAAGTCATTCGAAATCCACACCGAATCAGGCAAATTGAAATCACCCGAAATTACAATTGAATCCCTATGATCAGTCTTTACAAATAAATTTCAAAAACTTCAAATGGTGAGTTGGGTCGAATATACAACTCAACCAGATAAAACTTTCTATGATCAAAGTCAACCCAAACACAAATAATTTCAGCACCATACATCTTACCATATTAATTTACCATTCAATAATTTATGGGTAGCAATCAAGACACCACCACCATGAGATTTTTTGATTTTCTGATCTTTTTCAGTGAAATACATCTGTATCACAGCGAAATGCATCATAATGATTGTTGGAAAAATTTCAACATTATTGATAGTGGCATCCAAATGAGTTGCACACAACATATAAATTTTGAAGTCATTGATCATAATGTTTGCAAGGAACTCAGGTATTTTGGTTTTTAAACCATTTACATTGCTAGTGAATATATGGTTATGTTGCACTAACAATAATTCGGAAGATTTATTGGATAATATGTTGAGTGACGGAATCATTGATGGAATAGACAGCATTGGGCTGTAGTAGCGCTGGTGACGTGATTGTTAGAATTTAGAATTCAATAATGTATAACGAATTGTAAGATAAGAATTCAATAAGTAAATTGAAATTGTGTCAAACGTAAATAATCATAACAAATTGAATTTGTTTGTTTATCAAAATACTAATTAACTAAAATATTGTATAAATAGTGAGTAGCTTGTTAAATAAAGTTCAGTTCGAAAAACATAGCCTTTTCAATAGATTATGGGCCCAGGTAGCGATAGTAAAAACAAACCTGCAGTTTAATCAACTCCAGTTTAGGCACGAAAAATTTTAATATAGAGAAATTTGCAAACCTTCCATATATTATATGCGAGTTTAGGCAAATAGCCGGATGAGGGAAATCGTTCAAATGTGTTTGAAACGATAGGTTAAAATATGTACGAGTATGCAAGAAATAGCGAAAACTGAGAATATAATAACTCCTGTTTATAGAAAACAAAGTGGAAATAACGAAATAAGTAATCCAATTGTCTTAAGTAGTTGTAGTATTTTTGGCAAAGACAAAATAGACGGAATTTACTTAGAAAAAGGTTTCCATAAAATAGATTACAAAGTAAGCGGAACGTTCACAGAAAACATTGGATTGGGAGTATTTGACGCAGAATCAAAGAAATTTGTAGAAATTATATGTTGGCATACATTGTTGAACGTACCAGGAGTAATACATTTTGAAGGCAATATAATCATTAACTTGGAAAAGAAGGGATTTATTGGAGCTGTACTTCGAGACGGGAAGTTCACAAGTCGTAATTACTCCGGAGAATTCATTATATCGATACAAAGAGAAATTAAAAGGTAAATAAAATGATAGATCAAGAGAGATTTACAAGTCAAGACAGTACACAAGTAGGTGGAGAAGTATCATCAAATAGAGAAATGGAAATAAGAGATGAGAAAATGGCATCTGGAAATAAAAGTCATGGTATAAAGTTTGAGAAACTTAAGGGTCGCGAAAATTATGACCAATGGAAGGTATCTGCAAAGTCTTATTTAATACTGAGGAATTTATGGCAGGTAATACAGAAACCAATTCCACCTGAAGAGGGACCACTTGCAAATGAAAGTGCAATTAGTGAAATCACTCTGATGATAGAGCCGAGTTTGTATAGCTACATCAAAGATACCAAAAGTGCCAAAGAAGTTTGAGACGGAATTATTAAAGCTTTTGACGATTCTGGTGTACTAAGGAAGGTTACCGTTTTAAATGAACTTGTAAGCGTGAAATTAAGAGAGATGGGTACGATGGAAAAATATATAAATCAGATCTTATTGCTGTGGAACAAAACTAGAGTTGCGGGTCTACAAATAAATGAAGAGATAGTGGGATCTCTTATGTTGGGTGGTTTGCCTGACGATTATAGGGCAATGATCTTGGGGATAGAGAATAGCGGTACAACTATAACAGTCGATTATGTGAAGACTGTATTACTGCAAGGAATAAGGGACCCACTTGAAAAAGAAAGTGATGAGAAAGCAATGGCAGCAAGATGCAATATGAAAACAAACAAAGGAAATAACAGGAAGAAATGTTATACATGTGGTAGTGCTTTTCATCTGAGTATTTCATGCCCAAAACAAAAGAAGAAATACAAATGTTTTAATTGCGGCAGGGGTTCGCATTTTGCTAGAGACTGTAAGCTGCCAAGGAAGAAGATTAATGAAAGTAAGGAAAATAAGGGTAATCCCGGTAAAGAAAAAGATAAAGAGAAAGAAAAAGAAAAAGAATCCGTAATGGTGGCTTTCATTGATAATGAATCAAACAGTGAAGATATGAAAAAGTGTTGGTACGTCGACCGCGGTGCTACTTCGCACATGACAAATAGAATTGATTTATTACAAAATCTAAAAAGCATAAATAGAGAAATTCTAATCGCTGACAAGGGAAAACTTGAGGTAAATTTAATGGGTGATGTGAAACTCAATCTGATTGTTGATAATGATAGAGTCATATGGTACATATACAACATCGCACTCACATCTAGTGTGCGGCGCACAATATTCTCATGTTTTTCGGGTGCGCGCACACGCCTGTATGTTTTTTGACTCAAACAAAAAATCTACATTTATTTGCAAATCTACAAATTTGTCATTAATCATACCGGCGTGTGCGTGCACCCGAAAAACATAAGCATTTTGTGCTCCGCACACTAGATGTGAGTGCGATGTTGTATTTGTGCTCGCACCAACTGAGTGAAAATTTCAGCTCTGATGTACCATTAAAAACGTTTTGTATGTACCCAATTTGTGTGCAAATTTGATATCAGTGAATCAGTTGAATCAACAGGGTTACTGCGTGATATTCAACAATGGAGCTTGCAATATCAGAGACAAGAATGGAGAAATAATGGCCCAAGCTGAAGTTGATGGTAAGATGTTCAAACTTAAAATAAATGAAGATGATCTTGCATTGGTTAGCAAGGAACAAGAAAGAGTAGAGAATGGATACTTATGGCATCGAAGGTTAGGTCATATTAGTTTTGGGAAGATGAAGTTCTTAAAAGAAACTTGTCAAATAATTGATGTCCAAACATGTAAATGTATCACTTGCATCAAGGGTAAGCAGGCAAGAGAACCTTTTAAGGGTCACGGTAAACAAACTGAGGAACCACTAGAATTGGTACATTCCGACGTTGTTGGACCAATGTCTACAGAGTCATTGGGCGGATTCAAATATTTTGTCGTATTTATTGACGATTATTCGAAGAAAGAGTGATGTGTATAATTTGTTTGTTGACTTTAAAACCATGGCAGAAAATCAAACTGTGAAGAGATTGAAAATATTAAGGTCTGATAACGGTGGTTGTTCATTCTGTGTAAGGGAATGAAATGAAATGGAATAAAAATGCTATGTTTATTTCTTGCTTTGGTTTGCTTTATTGAACTGTTTCGGTTGAATGCTTATGCGTAACTAACTAACTTAATATATTGATGAGCACAGTGATGTGCTCTGTTGTCTCTCACTCTCTCTCTAATTCTCTCTTTCTTATTGTATGTATTGTATGTTGTCTGTTGTCTATCCATTTGACATGCTTTATGTCAAATGGATAGACGACAGCGCGTTGCTGCCTTAACAGTGGTGAATATGTGAATCAACGAATAGAAACGTTCTGCAGGGAACATGGAATAATTCACCAGAAAACCGTACCTTATACACCACAATTAAATGGCGTTGCAGAAAGAATGAATAGAACAATAATCGAGCGTATAAGATGTATGTTGATTGACAGTGGTTTAGATCAACAATTTTGGGCTGAAGCCTTAGCAACTGCAACTTACATTTTGAATGTAATACCGGGGAAGAAAGAATGGAAAGAAGCAATGGACAGCGAATACAAATCATTACTGGAGAATGAAACATGGTTTTTGGAAGAACCACCGAAAGACAGGAAGATTGTTAAAAACAAATGGGTGTTCGCAACCAAACGGGATAACAATGGAGAAATAATACGATACAAAGCGCGATTGGTAGCTAAGGGCTATTCACAAAAAGAGGGAATAGACTATGATGAGACTTTTTCACCTGTGGTCAGATATAGCTCAATTCGAGTACTTTTAGCGTTGGCTGTGAAATACAAATTAAACATCAGACAGATGGATGCGTCACCGCGTTTTTAAATGGGAAGTTGTCAGAAGAAATTTGGATGGACCAACCTAGGGGATATGAAGATGGAAGTAAAAATGTTGCAAATTACTTCGCGCATTATACGGTCTGAAACAAGCAAGCAGAGTTTGGAATCTGACAATTAATAACGTATTGCTGAATTTGGGATTAAAGAGAAGTATCATTGATCAGTGTATTTATTACAAATATAAAAATAATAAACCAATAATGGTGGGACTTTACGTTGATGACGTATTGATATTTGCATCGAATAAAGAGGATGAAGAAGAAATAGCAGTGGAACTTTCAAAACATTTTAAAATGAAGGATTTGGGAGAAGCAAGTTCAATTTTAGGGATAAAAATAAAAAGAAATAAAGAATTGGGAACGATCTCCTTATCTCAAACAAGATATATAAAAGATATGTTAAAAAAATTTGGACTTGAAGAATGTAATGCAGTAAATACACCACTGGACATAAACCAGAAAATTTCTTTAGAAATGTGTCCTAAATCGGAAGAAGAATAGGGAATGTACAGGGAGTCTATTATTCGCAGCACAAATCACTAGACCAGATATTAGTTTTGCCGTGAATATGTTAAGCCGATACAATGAAAACCCTGGAAGGGGACACTGGGTAGCGGCGAAAAGAATTTTAAGATATTTAAAGGGAACCAAATTGCAGGAACTAGTTTATAATTGTAATGATGACAAATTAACCGGATACTGCGATGCAGATTGGGGCGGAGACGTTGATCAAAGAAAATCAACCACAGGTTATCTATTCACAATTTCAGGTGGAGCTGTAAGTTGGTGCACAAAAAGACAGGCAACAGTTGCACTGTCAAGCACAGAGGCTGAATATATGTCATTGGTAAGTGCTACACAGGAGGGACTATGGTTGAACCAATTATTGGGAGAAATATTGCCAGACAATCCATCAAATATTTTAATAAGGTGCGACAATAAAGGGGCTTTGGAATTGGCGAAAAATAATTCTTACTCGCCGAGAAGTAAACACATAGACATAAAACATAAGTTTATACATGAGAAAATGTCACGGGAAATAAAGTTAGAATATTTGAAAACAGATGAAATGCCTGCTGATATACTAACTAAGGCATGTAGCGCACAAAAATTACAAAAGCATTTGACAACTTTTGGTGTTAACAATAAAATTATAATTGAATAAAATTTTTCGGGGTAAAGATTATCTATTATACATTTTTAAATTCAGGTGGAGTGTTAGAATTTAGAATTCAATAATGTATAACGAATTGTAAGATAAGAATTCAATAAGTAAATTGAAATTGTGTCAAACGTAAATAATCATAACAAATTGAATTTGTTTGTTTATCAAAATACTAATTAACTAAAATATTGTATAAATAGTGAGTAGCTTGTTAAATAAAGTTCAGTTCGAAAAACATAGCCTTTTCAATAATAATCAAATTCGAGAGTATTTCTACGGGCGACGATCACCACTTTATCCATATTCATTTGATGTAAAATTTTCCGATATTAAAATATATAAAGTTGGCGTACCAGTTTTACCGGATTCATGCATGCCATTTGGTATGAAAGGTGCAGACAACAAAACCAAAATAGTACCCATTACACCAACCAATTCCATTTTTTCCATCACATTCTTGCATTGACGTTTTGTGAAACCAGTAATGATTATGTTGTTAACTCAAATATTGCCGGTTTTGTTTGTGTGTAAGTATTATAATATGAGTTAAATTATATTTTGCATTTCAAATCTCAAATTAATCATTGTTAACTGATTTATTTTTCATTCTCTCTTCAATCACAGAACGAACGTTGATGTAAAACGAAAAGTAATTACTGTTCTATCTCCACAACCTAGTGCCTAGTCCATTACCAAACTATATTTTCCTGCTATCTAATATTCAATTTATGGACAGTAAATAAAATCAATCAGTGATTCATTACGAAAGACTTTGTTCGTCTTTCAGTTTAGGGATTTAGACAAGACCATTCTAATAAATGTATTCAATAAATTGTATGAGAAAAGATTTAAAAAGTTTTTTTTTTTTTTTTTTGAATTTTAAGAATGAGTAAATCATTCAGCAAATCCATTTAGCAAATCTGTATTAGTCGAATTCATAAAATTATTAATTGTCTTTTTATTCTGAACTTAAGGGCTGTGCTCCTAGAGCGATGATCTCAAGTTTGATTGTATTCAAAAAACATTCACTCAATAGATAGTGAAATCGTTAACGAGATCGTTATTCTAGGAAAACAGCCGTTTTTTTAAATTGTTCTTTATTATTTAAAAAGTATCAAATGCAACGAATGTTGGTAAATTTAGTTCAAGTCTATGGTCAGAGATGGCGAATATCGGGGAGACTCACATGCTAATGCACAGGGCTATATGAGAGGCTGCGAGGAAAAATGTTACACAGTGTATTCAACATACAAAAAACAACAACAAATACATTGAATAATAACATTTTTCGACGGAACTTTTCTGTGTAACATTTTTCCTCGCAGCCTCTCAGATAGAGTGCATTCCTGAGTTATTTACATTTTTCATACAATGAGTTTGAGTTATTTCACCATAATGACTATTATAAAATAAAACAAATACGTACAAATTATCTACTATCTAGTCTACTACCCTTTTGGGAATGCCAAACAATATTAATTTCATAACGAACGGCCTAGTAGAATAACACTTCAAATCACTTTGAATATTATCAATTTTTTTTCTTCCAAAATAGAGCTAATGAATTGCTAGTTTTTTCTCCATACACTTTGAAAAAATATTGAACTTTTTACTGTTATGGTGCGATATAATAATGATAAACAAATGGACTAGGGGGATTCCACTACTTGAAAACGAGAAAAAACTTGCATGAATTCATTGCATACAGCACCGAACGCACAGTATTCGTGCACAGCACAAGTTTCCCATAAGCATAACATGAAGGAACTTGCGTGAACTCGTACACTTTCGAGTATGACAGTAAATGTATATGCGTTAACATTTCAGTTAGTTTACATTCAAAGTTATGTCATTAAATACGTTTTCATTGCAAAAATTACACGAGTATAACATTCGAAAATACCAATGGTTTACAACATTTTTTAACTGAATTAGCATTCGATTGTGAGTATTCTATGATTCAATTCTCGGTTTAAATAGTGAATTCATTAAAGAAATTGAATTATTTGTAAACCAAAACAATCATTAATTTAGAAAATTCAGAATACTATGCATCAAATAGCAAAAATAATACAGAAATCAAATTAAAACTCGGACACAAATCAATATATTTACTGGCAAAAATATTAATCAGGTATTCTGATAGCTTACGCCATCTCAGAGCCAGGTAAATCATTTTGTATAAGTTTTATGCTTTTTAAG
This sequence comes from Resseliella maxima, assembly GCA_029041755.1. Taxonomy (NCBI): domain Eukaryota; kingdom Metazoa; phylum Arthropoda; class Insecta; order Diptera; family Cecidomyiidae; genus Resseliella; species Resseliella maxima. The sequence continues at coordinate 45,168 of JAQOWM010000198.1, read as the reverse complement.
AACAATTGAATATTTTGAATTGTTACACAGTAAGCAAGAGAGCAACAAATTATATTGTTCTATTGTTACATTTATTGAATGCGCATCACAGTAGCCACATGCGCATGATTTTGATGCTATTCATCTATGCATGAGAATAAGAATATAATACAAAAAAATTTATTTTTTTTAAATTTTTATTTTTTTATTGCTTAAACTATGAAATTATTGTAACATTTTAATGATTTCTTATCCAATAGTGGCGTTACATTTGAATATTGGCACTGCATTTTCCTCTGGTGACCATTTTAATCGTTTAGCTCGATTAGCTTCATTGTTGGCTTGTTTTCCAATAGTGGCGTCGCATTTAAATATTGGCACTGCATGTTCATTATCAGCTTGTTGTCCAAGGGTTGCGTTACATTTGAAGACACGTTTTGATAACATGTACCCTGTTGTTTCTTCAGATGTATTAACTTCTTTGGCCGCTTTCAATTCAGTCTTCTTAGTAGCCCGTTTCTGATGATCGATAATTGATGTTTGAAATACTCTGCCTGATGGTGTTTTGTATTTACGGGCAGATGGTGACAGTGAATTCGGAACGGCAAATTTAAATTCCGTTTCAGTTGAAATTTTTTTTAGTATTAAAATGTATTCTTTTTAAATTTCTTTATATTTTTGCGAAGAATTTTAGCTTTATTTTATAATTATTTTAGCACTTGCTTAGTTGACAAAAAAACTTTAATTGATCACGGAGATACAGTGGAAGGGTTTTTATACCTATTGCAAAGCAAAAACTTGTTCGACAACATTAGTATTTGCCCATTTAAAATGTTCATCTTTAAATTACCACTTAACATAGAGCTAAGCAAGACATTGTCAAGTAATTATGGGTAATAAAAGGACAAAAGTCATTACACACAAAAAACATTTGGGGTATGTTCATGATATTCATTGGTGACAATATATGTTTACCACAGTTGTACCTGATTCTACCACATGCAAGTTTTTATAAATATGTGCGCATGTCGAACAGACTTATTGTGAAAAAGTTTTGCTGTCAAACTAATACTATGTCACATTTATTACGTTGCATGTGGTAGAGTCAAATACAACTGTGGTAAACATGTATTGTCACCAATGAATATCATGAACATACCCCAAACGTTTTTTGTGTGTAAGAGCCAAGGCAATGACCACGGCCGTAGCCAGCTCCGAGTGCTTGGGGGTGCTGATGAATTTTTAGGGGGGGCCCAAAACTTTTCTAATGAAAATCCAAAATTCGACTGCAAAAACAAATAATATTTTTATTCAGGATATGATGGAAAATATGCATACAAATTACTAGCCCTTCATCATTGGTGTATGTTCTAAAATGATATCATCATTATTATGGTGATTTGTAAATATAAATCATAATGAACTTTGATTCAAAAAAGTTGAATTTTTCGATTTTTTTGAGAGAATTTACGCAAAATTACATCTATATCTAATGAATTTAACCTTTTTTTTTCGAATGCAAGAAAGGAGAGATCACACAGACGTTGGTTAGTCATTGATGAACGGCGAATTGTGTCTATCCGTGATAGCGCTGAAAATGATGACTCGTTCGTAGAAGTTGTCGCACCAAATGTCTCGATTGCTTCAAAAAAGCGATATGTAGTTGGAAAAGCCGATTTAACAGAGAATAATGATTGCAATATAGTCTTCTCTTGCCATTCTGGTTTATTTCTTTCGTTCAGTAGAAATGTTTTGACAACACTAAATTCTTCCCTTGTTGGCAATGTTATTAGAAGTTCAGTTAAAGGATGCAAAGCATCGTAGTCAAAATCATCATTCAAAAACTTGAAAGCATCTTCAACAGCATTCAAAATTTCATTATTACATTTGAACCGAAAGTCCATTTCTGAAATGATCTTGTCAATGATTTCAAAATAAATTTGCTTCATTTTAGAAACTTCATCTAAGTCTTCAGTATTTTGCTCGCCAAGCGTAGTCATTACCACCATTTCACTCAATCGAGAAGATCTTTGTCTGATTCTTCGTGGTCTTAAAGGAACATATTCAATGCTGTCGAATTTTCCGTCTGTTTCATTTAAAAAGTTCTTGAAAGATGCATCATTTCTCATAGCGCTTATGTTTTCCTTAACTGCTTGAATCACTGGCATTGCTTGACGATAACCAACATCGCGTTTTTGTAAGATTTGATTTGCTGGTTCAATTACACCCAGCAATTTACAAAGAAACACAAGCAAAAAAATGAATTTCTTCTTCATCATTGAATCAAGCATGCCAATAGATTTCACCACATCTTCTGCATCCAAATTGTGTCCATTACCTTCCTTAATTGATATTAGTGTATCGAATAATTCATCGAAATTGTTTTTGATTGCTATTATTGCATTGAAATGTCCTGACCAGCGTTGTTCTATAAGTAGAGGAATGCATTTACCCTCATACAACTGACGAATTTTGAATCGACTGAAAAACGAATGGAACAACTTTATTTCGTCAAAAAACAGGCGGCAATTATCGTTGTTCTTCACGATTTCTATAACGACGAGATGAAGACGATGGCTGATGCAATGAATATATGGTATTTTTCGGTTAAAATGTTGTTGTATCAAAACTTGTAAACCGCCCCATTGGCCGCTATTTACCGCTGCACCATCGTAACATTGACTCAACAATAATCGTTCTAAATCAACACCAAGCTCTTGCAATCTCTCAAGAATAATATGTAAAAAACCCACAGCCGTTCTGTCATCAGTTTTTTCGAAACTAAGTAAAGTTTCAACTGGTTCACCATTTAAAATGTACCGAAATGCAATTGAACATATCTCGTTTCCATTTCTATCTGTGGCCCCGTCGGCCATAAATGTCAAATATGATGATCCATTCAGTTCAAAAACAATTTGTTGACGTAGACTATCTGCAATAATAGTGATGAGCTCGTTTTGGATTTGCGGTGATGTGTACAACGCATTTTTTGGCATTGCCTCCTGGCATTTTCTCAAATTAGCATCCTTTTCGAGCAAAAATTTGAATAAATTTTGAAAAAGTCCAGATTCATCATTCTCTTCAAAGTTCCAATTTCCTCTAAATGGCAGTTCATTTTTGACCAAGAATAAAATAGTAGAAATGATTTCTTTCATATAATACTGCCGTTTCTCTAGTACAACATCGTTTACGAGACTTGATATTTCTTGATTACTTGCTTGTCTTGATGAATTTTCCTTCCACGAAACCATGGCGGAGAGATGTGTATTACTAGCTTCATGTTTTTTAAATCCTTGACTAGTACTAAGTGCTTTTTTCCAATTGCTATAGCCGATGGTGCAAAAGACGTCACGGTTGCTGCCGATACCAAATTGTCGACAGGGGTAACAAAATACAGCATCTTTTTGTTTCGAATATTCAAGCCATTCGAATTTCTGAAGCCAGCTTGTTTGAAATGAGCGGCCATCATTTTGTTTTTTGAAAATATGATTCCGAAAATCTTGAATCTTTTTTTGTTCCCCTTTACGTGATATATCGTGCAGATTATTATGTTCGTCACTCAAACATGGTTCAGCAATACTAGACGTACTCGGGGTTTCATTTTGATTGAGATGAATAGTGGACACACTTGGAATAGTAGGTGATACATTTGGTGGTGTGCCAATTGAATCAACTTCGAGTGTTGTATTGACCGAAGTAGATGCTTTGGTTTTCTTACTGAAGAAACTTTCTAAAGTTCCTTTCTAAAATAAAATATTTTCATAGAAATATTACCCACGAATATATTTGAAATAATATTAAATCTAATTTTACCTCCGTATTTCGTTTTTTATCGTTTTTTTTCGGTCTTTGTTGTCCCAAAAACATTTTGAATAATTCGAAATAATTGAAATTGTGTAATCAAAGATTTGTAATCTATAGCTGCTTATTAAGAACTAAAAATTCGTCTATTCATCATCCGCAGCAATAAGAATAATGAATAATTAAACCAATCAACGGTTCAAGGCAATGCATTGTTTATGAAAGCATATATGGCAAAATCACATTCCATGTCTGATAAACACTTCACAAATCATGTCTGGTTTGGATCGTTTTTACATTTTGGCTATTCATCAGAAATCATTTTGTTGTTCAAAATTTCTGATGAATGGTCAAAATATTAGGCGATTCGAATTGGAACTGATTTGTGAAATGTTCACTCACGAAATTTGATTTTGCAATATATACTTTGCTTTCATAAACAATGCATTCACTTAAACCGTCGAATAATGATTTTGCTCAAAACCATTAAATAAATTTTGTGCCGACAATTGATGACTAAATAATTTGTCAGTATACTGAATACTGAATACTGGATTATTATTAGGATAATAATTTATATAAACAATTTATTGTTTATCTTACTGCATAAACGTGTTTGCAAATAAATATTTTTTTCGTCTCCCCAGCAATTACATAAAACAAATGCAAGATAAAATTTTTATTAAATTAATTTATATATTATTGGCTTAATTTTCACTTTCTCGATTTCAAAATACAAAATGCATTTCATTACGTTTCAACAACTGAGCACAGATAGTTCTGGTAAATTGTCTACCAAGTAAAAATTGTTCAACATTTTTAAATCGTTTGTCAACTATAAATCGTTTTCTCGCATTTTTCGATTGATTTTTTCTATTGAAATGGGATATTGGGCATTTTTGAAAGCTGTTTTCAAATTTGGTGTAGCCGCATTGTCTGGCTATGAAGTTGCGGACTTAATTCAACGCGAACGTGCCGCTGAGGAAGTAAAAAAAGAATTCGCCGCCATGAAAGAAGAGGTGAAAAAAGAATTGTCATCATTACAATTCAGCGGGTTTGATGACATCAAAGTTATTTTAATCATCATTTTGGGTATTTTGGCCTTCATGTTATTCATATGGATTTTCAATATATGCAAAAAATGTACGGGAAAATTCTTGAAAAAATCCGTTGAATCATAGGCAAGTAACAATAGTCAAAAGTGTTTAATGTGAAAAGTGAAATTGAAATGATTAAAATATACACACGTTTCATTCCAGATCAACAAGATTTCGTTCGAAAAATACCAATTGCGAAACAATTATTATTGAAACAGAAACATCGCAAACTCTGTAGTATCATTTTAAACTTTTGAAATATTTCAAAAATATGGCATATCATACATAATAGAGTGTCCTCAGTGTAGTAACACTGCATAGGGGATTTCTCAAAGTTAGCGCAAAAAATTGAAATAATTTGGATTTTTAAATTGAAATCTGGGGAAAATAAACACTTTTTTTCAACAGTAAAAGTATTTTAATGCTTTGATTTGAATTTTATTCCACAGTTTTAGGTTTTATTGAAGAATTTAATACATGAAACAATCATGCTTTTTATAAATTTTTCTATTTTTCTTCATTTTCTACGAAGTTTTTCACATTTTCGTTTTATTTGAGAGTTTTTTTTGGCTTTATATAGTTTTTTTTTATTAATTTAAGCTAATCATAACTTTTTATGATTTATTATGCTATAATAGAATTCTCTAAGACTCTTAGTCATACTATTTTCATTAATTTTTCAACGAATTTGAATTTGTTCTAAAATTATTTCGTTGTCGTTTTCAACAAATGACATTTCATTTGTCAACCATTTGAGTCAATATCATTGTTCGAAATTCGTTTAAAAATATTACTCGGGGGGCTCGGAAAATTTCAGGGGGGGCTAAGCCCACCCCAGCACCCCCCTGGCTACGGCCGTGGCAATGACATCTCAGTACAAATGAAATTTGGACTATCAATGGTACTATGGTGCTACTAATACTATGGGTAATGAAACAATAAAAGTCATTAAAAGCAAACAATATTCAAATTTTTTCTTTTATATGGATAGCACAATATTTTATAAACATCTTCATATGGAAGAGGTACATTTTTGTAAGAAAAAAAAAAAATCTGGAGGGAGGAAGGTTTTCTTCAAAATGAACAAATATTGCAATTAAAACGTTGGAATTCATTCATGGAACAAATCAAATCATACTTGTTAATTTATGTTGGCATCGATTTTTATTTTGTAAACATTCACGCCTGAAATTAGACAAATGGAAAAAATGTGCTTATTGTATGCAATAAATTGTCGTTTGTGAGCCATAAATCAAATGCGTGAGTGAGGCTTGTTTTTGTTAAGAGCAATTGAGATCATTTCTGTACAAATTTTAATGGGAAAGATCCTGAACGATTTAAGTCGTGATCATTAAGAAAATAAACTTCAAATTGTTTCTAAAATTGCTGAAATGTTATATTTATAGACGTTTATGATTATGGATAAATAACTTAAATACATAATTAAATTAGCACAATCATTTGAATCAAAAATAGCTAATATATGGCATAATCATTATTTGATTTTATTTATAAAAATTCAGTTGAAAACTGATATAAATTTTAGTGTTTATGATTCCAATGAAATGATTGAAAATAAAACGCAATAAATATAAGTGAAGAGTTTTGAGTTTAACAAATTTATTGATAAAAAAAACAAATTGTTATCAATAATGATAATAAATAATTATCGGAATATGTTTTGTGGCCAGAAATATTTCTTCTTCATTTTTTTCTTTTGGCAGTTATCATACGATAATTGTATAATCAATATATCGTTTTGCATTTATATGATATTTGAAAAGAAAAAAAAACAATTAAAATCTTCATCAGCCATTTTAATTTACTTGTCAAATATTTGCGAAAACGTTTGTTTTTTATTGCGATCCATAAGCAGTTGCAAATTGTCACTGACAATAAACAAAGTCTCATGTTTCTTTGTATTGAGGTCCTTCTCAGTTTATTCCATTTTGTTTTTTTTCCAAAGTATTTATTGTTATTGTTGCATAATTATCAAAGTCTTGTTCATCTGCCAAATTTTATGATGCACTGCAATTTTACTACAAATACAATTGAATTTCAATGAAACATTCAAGAATAATTCGGAATTGAATAATGATGAAAAATATTTTACATCGCCTCAATTGCTATTTTTTTAATAAATAATTAATATATATTTCGAGCCACAACATAACAACAGTACAAGCACGAAATATGCATTTTCAATGTTAAAGTTGCTTTTGTGCTTACTAAACAAACTGAACAATTTATACAATTTTATATTTTTGATGAAAATCTAACAAATCAAGATCAAATTGTATTTTTTTTTAATTTTATGAATATTATCAAAAGAAATGGTTAACAATTTGATTTCGAAAGAAAAACAACTACTTATAAAGCCAATTTAATTCGTTGTTATAATTATTCATTTTCATGCAGAAAAGAGATATGTTTGTTTGAAATGAAATGAAACATTTACACTTCATAACATTCACTATGTCGTTTATATATAATAGAAGATTTATTGAAGAAAGTAGAAATAAAATGGAAAAAGTATTAAATTCAAGAATTATTAAATTTGAAAATATTTAAAATTTGAATTTTGAAATTTGAAATTTTAACATTTTAAATTTATCCATTAAATCAAAAAAAAAAAAAAAAATTAAATAAAAAATGAATAAATAAAAGCGCTTTTTCAAGCAAGCGCTTGCTTAAATATACAATTAACAATAGCAAACGGTTTCAAGCGTCGGACGGAATTTTCAAAAATCAAATAGCATAAGATATGCCGATTATTCAGCCAATAACAAACAAACTTATTCTTGATAGTATTTCGTTGATAGAAAAGCGATAAAATTTGGAAAATATTCATAAAAAAAAACATTTTCGTTCTGTGTCGAAATTCAACGAAATAATATCGGTGCTATTGTGTCGAATATGACCAAAGTGTTAATAATAAACAAATATCTTATCCATCACAAATGTTTCATTTTTGTTTTATTCCAGATTTAACTTCATTTATTTCGTTTTATTTAAATTATTAAAATACTTTTTACCAAAATTTTGGAACTGATTTTCTTTGGAATTTTTTTACTAGCATGGCTTTATTATTTTACTTGGTTTGTACATATATAGTCAAAATTATTCCGGATTGCAATTCTTTAGCTACATTTTTAAAGAAAAAAATACTATTCAAATTACATTGTTACGTACAAAATCTCCTATATATATCTGTTTTCCTAGCATCACATTTTGGTATATTTTTACACGTTTATACACTGAGGATATTTAGGTTATGTTTTTTCCAACCATTCGTTGGAATGAACATCATTCCAATCAAAAGTGTTCATTGTCCAACAATGGTTGGATTTTTTTAAATACCAGGGTTGTCCAACAATGAACAATTTTGGTTGGAATGACGTCAATTCCAACGAAAGGTTGGAAAAAATTCGCTTTGTTAAACAGAGAAGTTTGCATGCGGATTCGGCATCAAACAATTGATCGGAATTATAAGCGCATGCCACGATCAATTTACGATTATTGACTCTTGTTATTTCAGTTCTTGATACCACTGTTTTACGTAGCCATACAATTTACAACTAAAACCCACATTTTGTAAATATTCAAAAATTGATGAAGGTGACTCTGAAATAAATCAATACTTTGAATAATTGAATTTGTTCGTTTCTCATTGAAATGTATGCATTACATCCAAGTCAATATTCAGAATGAAAATGTCTGTTTCTTCTGTTCTGAACTTAAGGGCTGTTCTCCTAGAGCGACGATCTCAAGTTTGATTGTATTCAAAAAACATTCACTCAATAGGCAGTGAAATCGTTAACGATTGCTTATATCTTGTTTTTTTTGGACCAACGATTGGACTCAAAACGACAAAAAAAAATCGTCAACGAGATCGTTGTTCTAGGAAAACAGCCGGTTTTTTAAAATTGTTTTTTATTATTTGAAAATCATCAAATGCAGCGAATGTTGGTAAATTTAGTTCGAGTCTGAGATGTGTTATTCACCATTTTCATACTATGAGTTTGAGTTATTGCACCCTACCCTGGTAAGCAGTCTAACACATGACTCAAAAAGTTTCCGGACTAACAAAGAAAAACACAATATTTTGGCGAAATTCGATTTTATTCATCAACATAATTTCCATCTAAGACAATACAATCGGTCCAACGCTTCTCTAGCTTCTCGATACCTTTTTTGTAGAAGTCTTGATTTTTCCCCTCAAAATGAGCTTCAGTTGCGGCAATTACTTCCTCGTTGCTGGTAAATTTTTTTCCCTGGAGCATCCTTTTGAGATCAGCAAAGAGCCAGTAGTCGCTGGGGGCTAGATCTGGAGAATACGGTGGGTGCGGAAGCAATTCGAAGCGCAATTCATGAAATTTGACCATCGTTTTCATCGACTTATGACACGGTGCATTGTCTTGGTGAAACAGCGGTTTTTTCTTCTCCATATGGGGCCGTTTTTTCTTTATTTCTTCGGCCAATCGATCCAATAATGCTATGTAGTAATCACTATTGATCGTTCTTCCTTCTTCAAGGTAGTCTATAAACAAAATACCGTGAGCATCCCAAAAAACTGAGGCCATTACCTTGCCAGCCGACTGTTGTGTCTTTGAACGCTTTGGTCGGCTTTCACCGGCTGCTGTCCACTCAGCTGACTGCCGATTTGACTCCGGAGTATAATGATGGATCCATGTTTCATCCATTGTCACATAACGACGCAAAAATTCGGCTTTGTTGCGGTTAAAAAGCACCAGACAGGCCTCAGAATCGTCGATTCGTTGTTGTTTTTGGTCTGGTGTCAACAAACGCGGCACCCACTTTGCCATGAGCTTTTTCATGCCCAAATGTTCATGCAAAATTGTAAACACGCTGCCTTCGGATAACTTTGAGGCTTCAGCTATTTCCCTCAATTTCAATTTTCGGTCAATCAAAACGATTTTTCGGATTTTTATGATGTTTTGTTCCGTAACAGCCGTATTTGGGCGACCACTACGAGCAGCGTCTTCGACGTCTGTACGACCACGTTTGAATTCATTATACCAATCACAAATGGTCGATTTTCCTGGGGCAGAGTCCAAATAATGTTTATCAAGCCACTGTTTAGCTTCTACCGTATTTTTTCCGGTTAAAAAGCAATGCTTAATTAGCACACGAAATTCTTTTTTTTCCATTTTTAACAAAAACACTGAGGTAGCTTCACTTTGACGTCTCTATACTTGAGAACACGTTTAGCGATTGTCATGAAATTTTGACATATACCTTAGAAAGGTTGGTACTATCGAATAATGAAATGGGTTTCTTAAAAGTGGCGCCCTCTATATGTCAGTCCGGGGACTTTTTGAGTCATGTGTTATATAGCCCTGTACATTTGTATGTGAGTCTCCCCGTTAAGTGCCATCTAAACGAACAAACATAAATTAGATTCACCAACATTTGATACTGAATCTGAATAAAAATTGATTATGTGTAAAAATAATTAAATATTTATGTTCAATAAAATATTTTTCATTATTAAATTATCGAAATATAAATATTTTTGAAATAAAATAATAAAAACACTTCATTGAGAAATTAAAAATACAACTAAAGCAAAACAAACTATTTATATTAAGTCTCCGCATGTTTATTCGATTGGCGTTTGTTGTACATGTATACATGTATGTATGTGTTTGTTGTATACATGTACAACAAACGCCAATCGAATAAACATGCGGAGAGTTAATATAAACAGTTTGTTTTGCTTTAGTTGTATTTTTAATTTCTCAATGAAGTGTTTTTATTTTTTTATTTCAAAAATATTTATATTTAGATAATTTAATAATGAAAAATATTTTATTGTACATAAATATTTAATTGTTTTTATATAATTCCACATAATCAATTTTTATTCAGATTCAGTATCAAATGTTGGTGAATCTAATTTATGTTCGTGAGTTTGGATGGCGTTCGGGAACGTGTTTGAATTTTTTTTCTCACTGCATAGCTCCCTAGATTGCACCATAATGACTATTATAAAATAAAACAAATACGTACAAATTATCTACTATCTAGTCTACTGCCCTTTTGGGAATGCCAAACAATAATAATTTTATAACGAACGGCCTAGTAGAATAACACTTCAAATCACTTTGAATATTATCAATTTTTTTTCTTCAAAAATAGAGCTATTTCTTCTCCACACCCTTTGCAAAAATATTGGACTTTTTATGTTGAATTATATTTTTCCTTACTAATGGGGAAGGGGGGGTATTCTATCAGCTTACGATATTACCTATTGTAGTTAGAATTGAATCAATTCAAAAGCAATTTCTTTTGTTTGCTTTAAGACGTTTACCATTGAGAGATCGATTTGTTTTACCTACATAAGAATATCGATTGCTATTATTACAAATGGTAACATTTTTTTTTTTTGTTCTTTATTTTTTTTTATATATGCACAACAATTATAATTAATATTAACAATACATACACACGGCATTTCTCTTATGCTGTTCTTTCCATATAAAATACAGAAAAACAGACGAATGACGACACAAAACAATATTGTGAAATAATTTCAAAGTTTCTGAATAATGACCATCGCGACTTTAAGATGGTGCAACGATAGTGTTCGACTTAATTTAAATGCATTACGCAAATGAAGTATACGGTGAGATCCTAGGGGAATATGACTCAAAATTACCTTTCACATATATGCAAATTTTGAAGAAAATGAAAAAATTTGAACTATTATGTATATTTATCGCGAGTTGAACCAAATGTGCAGTTTTGTGTTAACATAAATGCAAGTATAACAAGTGTGTCAAACTGCATTATCATCTAAATACATAAAATGTTAAAATGAATTGTAGAAATATTTGAAATGTATAATTTGAAAAAAAATTAAATTATGTTTCATATTGATCAATTTTAATTAAGAATATAAAAATGTGTGAAATTAATATTATTATATAAATTAAATTTCTATAGGAAAAATATAGAAAATTTAAAACAATATATCTAGATAAAATCACATATACTGTCGATAATACAGCGAGTCAAATCCAATAAAATCGTTTACTTTTCCAACTTGCACGTATTTGCCGGAAAAAGATAAAATTATACATATTTATTGAAATTTGGTCACACTTAAATGGTAAACTGGAATTAAAAGTAACGGAGTTTGTACAAGTTTAGCACAAATATACAAAATATGTAAGATTTTGCTTTTCTAGGTTCTATTCTTGCAAGTTTTTTAAAATTAAATCAAGTTTGCACAAGTAGCCGAAAGCCATATCCCCCTAGGTGAGATCGCACACAATCGACAGTTCTAGACTGTTATGGTCTAGGTATAACATATGGTCTAGGTACCATAACTTATGGATCAAAAATCCTACGCCCCAATTTGCTCTACCAGTCTTCACTCCCGATAAATACAAACGATAATTCCCTAACGTCTCTTCTACCTGACCTTTCACGCACATCACTCATAGACAATACACCCAAGCCGAAAACCTTTGCTCACTCAACCAATTCATACTTCTTCAACTCAAAACCCCCTCTCAAATTCAATGTTCCGATATTCAAAGCGGTCTTCAACTTTGGAGCTCCGGTCAATTCCCGGGGAGCTCCGTGGCCTCCCCTCGTCCGAGACCAACCATTACTGTTTTGAGCAAAAGTAGATTTAAGGTGAGACGGCTGCACCCGAGAAAAATCACCAATAATTTTGTCGAACGAAACTGGCCATGAAAATCAATCGCTACCAATAAACAGAATAGAATGGAACGATGTCACCAAAACAAAAACTGCAATTGATATGAATAACGAGATGATTTGTGTTTAGCCGCGGTCAACTTTTCATTATAACGAGACTAACGAATTTTAAAACCGATTGAAGAATACCGTTTGAAAAACATATGCATCTTCCAAGAAAATTTAATTAATACTGCAAAACTGTTATTCCATAAAAGTATTGTGATTGTTTCTGGCCGAAATACTATGGTTTGTTCTGTTGTGAAAATTCTATCATAGACTTCATTGTGTACATAAAAAAATATTCCCGTTCTAACCATATTACACTACGACACAGTTTATCAATTTGGTTGTGAACATATTAAGAATGGTATCACTTTAAATGACTTATTCACAATATTGTAACTTTAAAACAAAAATTAAATATTGTTCCATTTGCATCACTTAACAAAATATGTTATATAAATAATAGATCACTATAATCATTCCACTGTTTCTCTTCACCGTTGGTGAATTTGGTATACGATCAAAAGTCAAATATAATGAAAAAATCGCTATTCAAAAATATTCCGTCTGAAAAAATTCTCTGTGACAATTATAAACCACACAAGAAATCGAATGAAAACAAAAGAATGTTTACAATCGATTCATAACACTATATCAAATTCATTGCTAGTGATCTGGTTGTGTACCCATATTTGTACGATAACAAAGAGACGATGAATTTCAAAAAAAAAAAAAAATACTCGCAAAAATATCAATGCAAAGTTTCATTGTTCACCGCACAATGCTGAGTGTTATCATTGTTAAATGAACGAACCATTGAAAACTTCCTTCGGAATTTTCTCTGAAACTGCTACTTGCTCGAAGTCGACTTTCTGCTTACTAGCTTGCAACCCCGATTGAAGTTCTGTTTCTCAGAATAATTTTGATTGAATATGATTTCATAATAAACAATACGTATAGAGGAGAATTTTACAATATAAATATAATCCTTTTGGATTTTTTGACCGAAATATCCCATTTTAATGGATGTACAATTTAATAATTTCGTTTTTTTAAATGCATTAATTTCAAAAACAAAATCAAATAATAAATTATTCAAAGTATTGTCCATCGGAAGCTACAACTTTTTCCATCTTTCTGGCAATTTACAGATTCCAACAACAACAAACATTTAAAGACCATTATTGCCTTTCAGCGTCTGGTCTGTTTGGTAATGGCTGCCCCTTCACAATTCTTCTCCAACATACTCTTTTGAGAGCTAGGTCTAGAGTTTCCCTATTCCAGTCATACCTTCTTTCATTCAGATCATTTTTTACCGAATCCAAATATCGTCTTCGCGGTCTACCTCTACCTCTCGGTACATTCACTTCAGCATTCAAAATTAACTTTGGTAAACGATAATCATTCATACGCTGTACATGCGCAAACCATCTTAATCTCGACTTTCTTGCTACCTCATCAACCGAATCCACATTCAAATCTTCACGTATCTTCTCATTTCGAATTCTATTCTCCCATTGGTCCCTACGCGACACACCTGAAATCATACGCAAAACTTTCATATCAGCCACTTCCAAACCATGAATTAAATTATTTGAATCGACCCAGCTCTCGCTGCCATACATGATAGTTGGTCTGAAGATTGACCCATGAATCATCAACTTCGTCTCCTTACTCAACTCTCGCTTATTGAAAACATGTGACCTAAGCTGTGCGACAACTTTATTACCATTCACTCTGCGATGTTCTCCTTATCCAGTTTGCCATCTTCCGAAAAGATGCATCCCAGATATTTGAATTGAGACACCTGCTCAAGCACACCTCCATTCAACATACAATTTACTTGTTTCCTATCTTTCCCTATATGCATAACCTGTGTCTTTGAACTGCTAATGGTCATTCCAAAGTTCGTACAAGCTGTTTCTAAATCGCTAATGCTGTTTTGTAGCTCTTGTTCTGAGCCCCCAAACAATACTAGGTCATCCGCACAGTGGCGTAATTACGGGGGGGGGGGGGGGGGTTTGGGGTTCAAACGTTTGGGGACGTTTTCGAATGTCTTCAGGTGATGAAACATTGAAAAAACATTTATTAAATTCTGAATCGAAATTAAAGTATACAAGTCCTAAAATCCAAAATGAGTTTATCGATATATTTGGTCAAATGATACGCGAAATATTAGTGTCACAAGTTAATCAAGCTGAAGGTTTCACTGTTTTGGCAGATTAAACAACAGACATTTCCGGTATAGAACAGTTTTCCCTGTGTCTTCGCTACGTTCAAGAAATTGAAGGAACTGCTTTTCTTAGGGAGATTTTTTAACATTTTTACCTGTTGAAGATGTTATTGGCAATGGTTTAGCTAATACGCTAATCACAACTTGCAAACATCTTAATTTAAATTTGAATTATTTATACGGCCAAGGATATGACGGTGCTCGTTCTATGAGTGGAAAATTCAGAGGATGTTCTGCAGTGATTCGTGCACAATATCCTCAAGCGCTTTACGTACATTGTGTCAGTCATTCTTTAAATTTGGCAATAAGCGACGCCTGTACTATTCCCGCGATTATGAATAGTCTTGGTACGATTAGGGAAATTATTAATTTTTTTCGATGTTCAGATAAACGTCAAATATTTCTAAATGAAGCAGTTCTGCAGTTAAATTCTGCTATTCAGAAAAAACGACTCACAAAATACTGTGAAACTCGATGGATTGAACGCCTTGATTCCATAATTATTCACAATTAAATTCAAAGAAATGTTCCCACCAATTTTCATTGCTTTACAAAATATTCAAGAAAATGGAAGCATAGAATCTTCTAAAAATGCATTTAATTTTCAACAAACGCTGAAAAATAGCAATTTCATCATTTCATTGTGTGTAATTCACGAAATTTTCTCGTTATCTCACCCTCTTTCAAATTCTTTGCAAGCTAAAAGTGTAGATTTAGCCGCCGCCATGGAAATGGCACATATTCTCTGAAGAAAAATTTAAAGAAATATTCACTGTTGCTCAAGGCTTAGCAGATGATGTAGGTGAAGAAATTTCTATGCCGCGCATTGTGAAATGTCAATCATATCGACCAAATGTTCAGTGTGAATCTGCGGAAAAATATTATAGATTGTCCATTTTTATTCCATTCTTAGATCACTTTATAAGCGATTTGAACTGTAGATTCTTAGAACATAACAAACTATTATCATCAATTCAGAAAATTTTGCCAAATATGATCATACATTTGAATGAGAATGAAATTAATGGAACAATTGATGAAATTTTGAAGCAGTGGCCCAGTATTTCAGTTCATACTTCAGACAATATTGTGAAAAAAGAAACATTATTATGGCATCGAAAATGGATTTCTGCTAATGAACGACCAAAAACATTCATAGAGGGTTTGAATATGTGTAATAAAAGCATATTTCCAAATGTCTATAATATTTTGAAACTTTGTGCCACACTTCCTGTAACAGTCGCGACCGCTGAACGAAGTTTTTCAACGCTAAAGCGACTAAAAACTTATTTAAGAAACTCAACGAGTGAAAACAGATTGAATGGCTTGGCTTCTCTTAGTATCCATCGCGAAATTGAATTAAATATAGAAACAGTTATTGATAAGTTCGCAGAAAAATATCGAAGAATTGCACTCTAAACATTTGAATCATATAAGTAATATTATTATAATACTATTATATATGGTAATAATAAAGTCAACTATTTTCTATTTGCAAAAAAAAAAAAAATTCTAAAAAAAATTAACCCCCCCCCCCCCCGAAATCAACTCCTAGTTACGCCACTGCATCCGCATATGCAAGAGCAGAAATAATGCTTCCTCCCACTACTACGTTACCCCTCAGCTTTGCTGACTTGATCAGTTTGTCCATATAAATTATAAATAAAAGCGGTGATATTGTACAGCCCTGCCGGACACCATTTCGCACTTCCAACCATTCACTCAATTCCCCATCCACTCTCACAGCCGCTTCACAATATCTATACAAACTCTTAATTGCACTCAACAGGGAACCTTTCACTCCATATTCACCCAACACCGACCAGGGGTTAGTTCTTGGTATACAATCATACGCCTTTTGCAAATCAACAAAACATACATACATATCCTTGTTTCTTTCATGAAATTTCTCTATTAGTTGTCTCATGCAAATAATTTGATCTTGACATCCGCGCATCGGTCTGAAGCCCGATTGGTTTTCATCCAAGAGCGATTCGACAATAGCTCTGGTTCGTTTTTCTTGAATTGCACTATACACTTTTTCGACAACGCTCAATAAAGAAATTCCACGGTAGTTGTTACAATCCTTATTACTTCCTTTCTTATGGAGATAAGAGATAACAGTACCACCCCATTCTTTCAGCATAACTGGTGAATCCCACGCTAGATTGAAAAACCGATGCAACCATCGAATCCCTACTGAACCACTGCAAATTAAATATTCGTTACTAATCTCATCCACTCCTGCTGCTTTGCCTCAACTCAGTTTTCTAACCGCCAACTCTATCTCTCCCATGCTTATTTCCTCCTCTTCGACCTCATTCACACTTTCATTTGCGCTGACACTCAAATCTGTTCTATTATCAATGTTCAACAGTTCCTCAAAATATTCTCTCAAAGTTTCAATACATTCTTTCTGCCAATCACTAACTCCCCTGCCTTATCTAATACTGCTCTTGGAGCTTGTTTCTTACCGCCATTCCGGATATTTTTGACCTTCGACCAGAACACCTTATTCCTCTGCTGCCCTGCTACCTCTAAATTTCTGCCGAAATTCACCCATTCATCCTCTTTCGCTGCTCTCACCAAATCTTTCACAATTCTCTTCTATTCCCTATACACTTCCAAGTCCTCCTCAGTTCTACTTTGCATCCAACGCATCCATCTCATTCTTTTCTCTTTCACTGCTTCCTTCACATCATCATTCCACCAGTCCGTCTTCTTTTTACCATTCTTACCCACATGCATTCCACAACATCCCTTTACCGCACTCAACATTGCATTCTTAAAATAATCCCATTCACTGTTGATATCCGACATCTCATTCAATTCAACTTGCGCAAATTTTTCCTCTAATCTAGCTACATATGCATTCACTACACTTTCATTCTTCAATTCATTAACTTTCACTCTATTGGTTGGCTTCCGATTTTTACTCGCTACTCCTTTTGGAATACGTAGTTTGCTTGCAACCAAGTAATGATCGGAATCCAGACCAAAACTTCTATACACACGCGTATCTATTACAATTTTACGTAAACATTCATCCACAATCACGTAGTCAAGAAGAGATTTCTGATTCTGGCCAGGATTTTCCCATGAATACATATGAATGTTCTTGTGTTTGAAAAATGAATTAGTAATAACTAAATCTGAACTCTGGAAAAAATCCAATAATCTCTTTCCGTTACCATTCGCTTCCATTTCTTCTCCAAAATGACCCAAAACATTTGCGAAATTTCTATTATCTTTACCAACTCTGGCATTCAAATCCCCTAACAGATTCACGTTTTCACTTCCCTTACGATAAACAATATCATTCAAGTCACCATAAAAATCATTCATATTTTCTGCATTTGCACCTTCACACGGAGAATACACACTCACGAAACGATACACTACTCCTCTCAATTTGATTGAAACAATTTGATTTACAGATTCCGTCCCAAAATAACTTCACCGGCTGGGTGGTCAAGAACGAACCAAGTTATAAAATTAAGTTTATCTTTGCTGGCCGCAATAGGGAAGGGTTCATTCTTCATTACCAGTGCTCACTGGATGCAACGTTATTGCTTATTTCACATTTCTTGTAATAAAAAGTTGCTCGCACGAAATATAATAGATATTCTCGAATTGCTTACAATAGCTATAAAATAAAAATGGAAGTACTGATTGTTGATGATTCTATGAGATTTTTCAAATATAGTAATGCGATTAAAAGGACCGCTAATGATTTACTGAATGAAATGCATTATAATGATCGTAAATCATGCAAGAATAAAGAAATTACAAATCTTTTCGCGGAATCTTTCTCATCAGCCTATACTCAGCACAGCGTTAATTTATCTGATGTATGTATCGATGGAAATTTTGGGGCTGTTGTGAATTTGTGCCAAAATATTCCCAAATTGATGAAAATGATATTATGCAAAAAGTGCTTGAACTGCCAAATAATTTGATTTCTGGTCCAGGTCGACTACCTAATATGTTTATTAAAAGATGTGTTGGGACCTTGAGTAGAACAATTTCTATTTTTTTGAACAAATCACTTAAGTTTGTCATGTTCCTGGTTCATGGAAGTCTTCTTTTATGAAACCTATATTTAAAAGTGGTTTGAGAAATAATATTGAGAATTATAGGAGTGTTGCTTTGCAGAATGTGATTCCGAAAATATTGGATTCAATAATTGCGGGACACCTAAATTCTCATATTAAGAACATCGTTGATACAAGTCAGCATGGTTTTGTCAAGGGAAGATCAACCATTACAAATTTGTTTGAATTCACTTCTCAAACTTTGAATGAGCTGAAGCCATATAATCAAACGGATGCAATTTATATTGATATTGGTAAGGCTTTTGACTCAGTGAATTTGGACCTTTTGATTCATAAATTGAGCATTATGGGATTGAATTCCCAACTTTCGTTTGCCATACATATTTAATTTGAACAAAATAAACTCAAAATTGTTAAGTCAAAAGTGAAGAAACCAAATTTAATTCTGATATGAAAATGTATTGTATATTGAAAAATAATTTTTTTTGTGTAAATTGTTTTGTACAATTTATAAAAATTTCATAATATTGTTACGTGCCAAAACCAAGTTGGAAACGGTTTCCGGCAGTAAATTTGAGCGACGCGCTGTTATAATGATTCCTGTTTCACTCAATTTACGTTCTGATGGTGCCGAGGAAGCTGTTATTCCGGCTTTATATACGAAAAAACGGTATAATTTTCGAAATTTTTGACGATTATTATGCCACCAAGAGCACAAATCGAATTTGTACGGATCTGTAGAAGACATATTCATATTTAAATATCTTTGTAATTCTTCCATAAAACCCCCCTTTTCTGGTATCTCAAAATCGGTACAATCCATAAAAGCATCTAAAATTTCCTGATTATCATTGTTTTGGCTTCGACCTTGACTTTGAGTTAAGTTATCATTCACGTTGCCTTCATGGAATGGTTCAGATTTCCAAATGAAGTCATCAATAATTCCATAAACTTCATTTTTTTCCTCATTAGTTGCTAATGCAATATTCTTAAGCAAAGGGTGAAGTACTGTTGAAATTTTGTGCACAATTTTTGGAGTAAAATCATAATTATTTGCTTGAAGATAACGTCTGCCAACATCTTTCTTTTGTTTGACAATAATAGAATCTTCATCAATCGGCCAAATATTTTTTTATGGACACAAAAGTTGGCCACACCATCCACAGAGTAAAATATTTATCTGCTTCTAATTGTGAAGTCAACATTTTGAATTTTTTCAAAAATTCACTAATTATATCCAAATCTTTTCTGGGAATTACACTTAATTTGTACATTACATTGGAATTTTTATCTGCTTGCTCCTTCTCTAACGAAATTTGTGCTAATTGACTGACTGTAATTTATAGCAACAGAATTCAATGTATAAAATACGGTATTCCAACGAACTTCAATGAATTTTTTGCAATTTTGGATTGCAATTTTCACCTAAACCGGAATTTCGAATGAATCCAACTAGCGAAGAAGTAGCATCGGCAATTTGTTTCATCGGTTCAAATGAAACACATGGCGCCAACGACATTATTTAAGAGATGACATTAGCAGTTTATACGATTAATTATGTCGTCATCCTCAAATTTTACATTTGTTCCTATGAAATAGAAAGATAGGCATTTCTTATTTAGTTGAAAAAAAAATTGAAAGGTTATCTATCGGTTGTGAATGTAATGAATTCTTTCACTTGCTCTGTGCTCACATCGAAATCAGTGGTTTGGATTTGACGATTTCTGTTATGTTTTTACATATTGAACACTACACTCATAAAAAATACACTCTTGATTTATTGACTAGTGTCAACTGAATATAGATTAATTGACACTGTGCCTTTAAAACTGATCCGTTTATTGCCACATGTCCAATAGTTATTTATTGACATCGGGCAATAAACGTATTCGTTTTGTACATAAATGACACTTGTCAATAAATCGAGGTTATGATTTTTATGAGTGTATGTAGATATGTATACGTTAGCAGTCATGCATATATAGCTATTATGCTTATGATTGTCTCACCATATATCAACGGTGCAACCAAATCCACCTTCAGCTATTGCTGATTGCTATAATAGTTTTTACTGATTTTCTGGTTGGAAAATTCGCCATCAAGATTTCCATATTCAATTTGGGATACCTTTGACCCATTTCAGTTCCTGCTTTAAATAGTTCATGAATTCTAAAGCATTCATTGGTCACAGCATACCAATTTTGCAGCGGCTTTTTTTATGTGGTCTATGGTCATTGAATAAATTTTTTTACTTGATTCACCTATGGCTGATAAACATGGATGTCTTAATAGCTGCGTAGTAGATACACCGGAACGAGGCCTGTACTTAATATCACCACACGTTATGCAGTAGTAAAATTGGTCAATCTCATTGTTTTTCTCATCGAAAATTAAATAAAAAAAAATTTTCTGAAAATTCCCACGTCCACGACCTCGTTTCACATGAACAGTTTCATTTTGTGGCGATGTTGTTTTTGTTTGTACTAATTTGCCTCTTTGTGCTTGAGCGTATCGGTATGCCGCGTATCCACGGGGCCGTTTTGAATTAAAATTTACTTTTTTTTGTAGTACAATTACAAATTCGACATCTGCATTATCAGGAGAGAAATCTCCATCCTCAGAATCAGATCCAATTTCTATGGTAGAAACTCTTTTTGTAATCAGTACTTTTTATTCGCGCACTACACCGTCCACCCGTTGTTGTTTCATTTTCTACGATAGCTGAGACTACTTGAAGTTAATGTAAAAATAAACAGTTCATAATTAAAACAAACATTACAAATCGTAAATAAACTAAATCATTTGTCAATTATATGTACAACGCTCAGAACTCATCACTGATTTATCTTCAATTGGCTTTTAATTTGGCTTTGGATATTTCTCTGTGTCAATACCCACTTGAATAAATCATTCCAGAATCAAATGAAAATATAATTAAAAATAATAAATTTGTGAAATCAATGACAATTCAATAAACAAATGTACTCACAATGTTCGGAACTCATTACTGGTATTATATTATCTTCAAATAGCACGACTTGAATCAAATCAATGCATAATGTTTCCGTTGCAAAAATGATTCGTAATTTTATTCCGCTCTATTTAATCGTCAATTTAAATGTGCTTGTGTTCGGTTCGGCTTGTGACGCTTTTGCATCTAAAATTGGCTAACGTTTCTCTCAGCATGAACCGTAACTGGGGAAAAATTCTATCAATAAACGTTTTCTGGAAAGCAACAACAATACACAGCACACACTGCATGGCACCGGTTAACGCTATAGCTCAAGCGTATTACTGTGTGTATACAGACAAGAGCATGTGGTAAATCTCAGAGAAAAAATCGTGCGAAGAAACAAAATGTAATTTCAAGTATGATTACAGAACTGAAAAATATAATTCAATAATCAATTCATATTTCAATTAAATTTTTATCCCTTTTTTTGTTCACCATAACATTGTTCTATTCATTGTTGTTTAATTGTATTCATTTACAAAAGTACTGAGAAGAACTATGTTTAGAATATACAGTTCTTCAATTTAAAATATATTCGCTATTCATGTGTTGGAAATTCCAACATGGAATTCATGAGGCAATCTAAGTCACCTGAGCATTGATTGTTTTGTATAAAATAAAGTTTAAATTGAATTCTACGAACGAACGAACGAACGAGCAAATTTTTTTTTTTTTAAATTACGAACGAACGATCGAACAAAAATCATTTTGTCAATTTCTACGAACGAGCAAATATGTTATGTGTAATGCCTACGAACGAACGAACGAGTATTCTTAGATGTTCGTAGGCCAACACTGATAGGAATTTCAAAAAAACGTAAAAAAAATTTTTCCCAAAAATTGAAGTGTGAAAGGTCATCTCTTATGTATTTTTGGACGCTGAATCCGAATAAAGCAACAAAAATAAACAAGATTTTTTTCATCAAATATATCATTTTTTATTCATATTAGGCAGAAAAATCTGACTATATGTTGAATAAAACATAAATTTTCACGTAATTTTTCATGCTGAACACGAATCAAGTCTTAAAAATGAGCGGTTCAACTCCGCGTGTACAAAAAAAAAACCACTTTCTTCAAATTTTTCCAAAAAATGGGCTGAAATCCAAATTTTGAGGTTATGTAATGAATTTTTGAAATTGTTAATGCCATATTCGTCAAAATTGAGGCATATGAAAGACCCCAAAATGTCTTGAAAATGGGAATATACACAGGGCAGTGAAAAGAAAATTCGAGCTAACTTTTATAAATCCAGCGGGAGTTTTGCTACTGGATAGGTATACTTTCAGAAAAAGGTATAAGTATATAAAAAAAGTCCAATGCGGTTTGATTTTTGGTGTTGCACAGTGTAATAAAAATACAACTACCCCCGCAAATAACGGTTTTCAGAAACGTAATTCGACATTTTTGTCGTAATAAAAAAAAAAATTGTGTGGTATGGTATGTTTAGTTTTACAGATCAAATCTAATAGATTTCTGAACGTTTTTTAAGATACAATAGCTTTCAATGACAAAAAATCAGTGCATATATTAGTAACGCAATCTATTATCAAAACGAAATTATTAAATTGTACTTTCAATACTAGCATTATAGTCCGGATGGCACAACAGTGTAGCCATGCACTAATGTATGAACACAATATCGCGATATTGCTTTTAAGCTGAATACTAACTGAAATTGTTTATGATTAATCCTATTGATAAAGAGAATTTGGTTAGTCGAAAAACGAAAAAAGGAAACAAACGTGATAGAAAATATAAGTAAATCGACATGTGGGGGCCATACCATAATAAATTCTATATACCGATTGATGGTTTTCCAAGCACACATGCAATGAGGGAGAAATGAGTTCACCCACAAAATGGATAAGGTGCACGAAATCGAAACTTATATTTTCTGTTCAGTTGAGTTCTATCATTTGAATGAATTAGTTCATTATTTAATTTTGTAAAAACACGTCCGTTATTGTATAAACTAGACGCGATTTATTTAGGTATATTATGGATAGTATATCGGTACTATTTGTGAATATTGAACATAGTTTTTGATTTTTATATATCAGTTAATATCAAGTGGATAAATTTGTATTTTCAAATCTAATAAACACTAAACCAAATATCAATAATATCCAAAGTTTTCCCTGATGTCCAGTAATAAAGACCAAAAAAATATATTACACATGGGAAAATCCAACGAAAATAAATAAAATCTTTTCATACGCGATAACAATCATTGCTACAAAATGTTGTGTCATTCATGCAAATTTAATGATTCATATTTTTCCAAAGTAGACATGGTTTTCTTTGTACTTGAATATTTTTCATTACAACAATCATAAATTCTAAGAAAACAAAACAAAAAAACTAGTTCAATACTACAATAAAATAATAAAGCATGGCTTCAGTAGAGGCTAACCGAAATTCAAATTGTTACATTTGAACTTGACCGATTGTTTGTACTGATTCAAGTGCACAAAGTTTAACTTCATAAAAGGTTTCAACATCGAAGTTTAATTCATTATTGTTTTCCTTCTTGAGGCAATGGTGGTATTGCGTTGCCAATTACCTATTTATGCAAACAATAATTCATTGAGTGTATATTTTTTTTTCTTCTTTCCCACTAAATATCAGTCCCCTGTTATTGTTGTACTTAGTGTATTAATATAGATTCATATACATATACACATACACACATAAAAATACACATATATATAAATAAATACATAAATATATATTACAGTGTAGTGTCGCGTGCAATTAATTGAATTAAACGTGTTGGTGGTGCATTTTATGAATATAAATATCAAGATAGTACAAACAACATTCATAGCTTTATATGTAAAAAGAACGGGAAATTACTGTTGCGATTAGATTTTCGTTTATATTTCTAAAAATTGTTGCGATTTCATTGTGGTTTTTGATATTGTATTTGTAAATATTTGATATAGTGGCCATCATAGATTTGAAAATTTATATTTGGTTGGCATGCAAATTTATTTACATTGAGAGAGAGAGAGAGAGAGAGAGCGAGAGAGCGAGAGAGAGAGAGAGCGAGAGAGAGAGCGAGAGAGAGAGAGAGAGAGAGCGAGAGAGAGAGAGAGAGAGAGTCATTGGTCATGTGACCAGCAAATTACAGTAATCATAGGACTTGATACTATCAACTGTCATGCCTACGAAATCCATTTCAACAGATAATAGCAAATACACTGACCAAAATATTCATTCAATGTCACGTAAATTTGTATCAATGTCATCAACACGCGGAGTTGTACCGCGTTCCAGAAGTATGAATGGATTGAATCGCATAGAGGCAAGCAAAATCAATGAGAAAGGACGCACATCAAATCACAGCACCGGTCGTGCAGCTAGACAACGTGAAATTAGTTCTTCGGAAAATAGTAGTCCCAATTTCAACAATGGGTGAGTTAAATTTTATATTAAAATGTACCCAATACAAACAAGTATTTCTTTTGAAAAAAAAAACGGATAATATATAACGCGCTATATGTTTATTCGATATAATTGACAAATACTTGAATCAGTATTTCGTCAAGACATTTGAATACTTGTTTACATTGCAATGCCTAGCCAAATCGATATATTGATGAAATTGTATTTCTAGTTGATGCTTCTTTATTTCGTTGTTTTCAAGGCTCATTGAAAATCATAATTCGAATAACATTTAAACTTAACTAAAAAATGTACACCATTTAAATTCAATTTTAAAATAAAACCAAGTAACATCTTACGTATTAACGCAATAATAAATGAAATAGGAAATATTTAAGAACAAATAAAGAGGAATCCAATGAAAATTAACTGCATAAATCACACACTGATTTGACTTCATATAATTTCGAATGCCTTTTCATTTTGGCATATATACTATATATTTTCAATGTATTTAAAACATTATATTGTAAAATTCATTCTGCATGTAACTTTGCAAAAGGATATTGATATTTGATGTGCATATATTCAAATGATAATTTGAAAGTTTATATTCAGAATAAATTATTAGTGACTGTTATTAAAACTGATTTTCCATTAAATTGGAAATATAAATATAACGCATTGATAGCGCATCGCCCAGAATCGAAAATCAGGTTACAACCAATTGATTTAGATTTAACATACTTAGTTTTCCAATTGTTTTTTATTATCGAGGAATGAAAATCATTACAATCTGGTATACTGAACTTCAAAGTTAACTAATTTAATTTCAAGAAAATACCAGAATTAAGGTTGAATATTTCCATCTGTAGCACAGAAACGTTTTTCTTCTTGCCTTAGGAAAATATATTCACTTTTCTATATGGCAAATCGATATCATATAGACTAAAATGTTGCTTTAAAATATGAAACAATTATATATTCCATTCATTATGTATATAGATAAAAAAGAATCTTCTGTGCTACGGTAATTAATATATATATGCATAAAAAAGTTTCAAAAGTAGCAAATAAAGCATATTTTCAAAACATTTTTCAAACATAGCTGCTTTTTAAGAAACAAGTTTACGCGTTAATTTGAACTTGTTCATAAACTAAATATACATGGTGTTGATCAATAATGTAATATCGATTTATTTGATTAATAGACAAGTATATAATGTGTATAATGTATATCGTAGGAAGTTTTTATTTGTCGAACTGATGACAAAACTACTAGATCAAATTGAACATAATTACATGACTATTTTTCCTTTTATTTTCGAACTATCCTTATTTGGCATCAGTCAATCACACAAGTTAATGAAATCTACACTGGCGTCAGAAAGTTTGAGACCACCTTTAAAATTCAAGTTTTTTGATAATTCTTTCGAGAGAATTCTCTTTGTGATGGCTTGAGAATGAAAGATTTTTTGTTTTGATTGATTTTTTCCATAGCATTCGTTATTTTTAAAAAAAGACCAACTCTTACTTCAACAGGAGATAGAATTCTCTATGAATTTATATTAATATACCAGCGATTGATTCCTTGGATTGTCTCTAATCCATTTTCGGAAATTTTGCAACAAATTTAAATGTATAAGCTATAAATAAAACGTAAAAATTGTGAAAAAAATAGGGGAATTTCATATAAAAAAAAAAATTGTCAATATTTGCCGTTTTTCGGTTCAATTTATTCATAACTCAAAATTTCTCAAATTGAACCGATTGGAAATTGTTCATTTTACTGAGTTCTATCAATCCAAGTTGATATACATCTCAATTTTTTATGAAAATGCTCGAAAAAATTATCAAAAAACTTGATTTTTTAAAGTGGTCTCAAACTTTCTGACGCCAGTGTAAATAATTTTATTGTCAGTTTACTTATATATGAACCTAGAACCATACAGAAAGGTTAATATTCAGTTAGAAACCAAAATTATTTTTGATATTGGAATTAAAATTGTTATTGTAATGAATTGGTGAAAAGTTTGAAAAACCACAAAAACATTCAATCTATAACATTGAAACGGGTACATAATGATGCATATACTCAAGCATAGCCTCCTATGAGAGGCATTTATAGGTGGGATATCGCTATATAGCAGACATTTCACATTCTCTAATAATTGGTAAAAAAAATGTGAAATATGTGTATCGTTTTATTGTCCATAGATCCATAAATTCACGAACAAACCTCTTGATCCAACTTAATCGTGATTTTGCTTTTGCTATGCCTTAAAATTTAAATTTTCATCAACAATCTCTTAATAGTAGCATTATCAATAATGTAATCATACACACATAGAAATAAGTGTCAGTGTTTATGTATTAGTGATTCTTATTTGTGAATCTGAAACAGAATTCTTTTCACCACTACAAAAATTCTTTTTCGTGAAAACGAATTTTGGGTATGTTGTGTCAAATATATATGGGTGACAGTTCAGATATAAAATTACGTGCTGATTTTTTACACAACATAACCAAAATTCGTTTTCACGAAAAAGAATTTTTGTAGTGGTGAAAAGAATTCTGTTTCAGATTCACAAATAAGAATCACTAATACATAAACACTGACACTTATTTCTATGTGTGTAGTCAAATTCCAATGTACTTTGATAATAAGAAATCATTTTAGTTTTGTTATTGTTCTATCTCAACTGATTTCTTTTGAAATATAACATTCAAATCATCAGCAGCTTTCGACAATCAGAAGAATTAATCCAATTGATTATTTAATTCTATTTGTGTACTAGCAGCTCAATTTTCAGTGATACAATCGCCTTGGAAATGTAAATAGCATCAGTTTGAATGGTAACAGTGAATTGGTAACAGTTGTTTTCCCCTAGGGGGAAAGAACTATTTGCGTATTTGCAAGCATTTACTGCTATTTGAACAAAGTTGTTGTTTTTTCACGTTGCTTCGTCTTATCCGTAGCAAGAACAAATGAGGGGTTTGGAGCAAAAATGGCCTTTGAGAATTTTTCGTGCAAAAGTGTCCCCGACCTATTTGATATCAAATAGGTGAGCTAAATGATATCAAATAGGTAAGCTAAATGATACCAAATAGGTGAGCTATTTGGTGCCCAACATAAATTTAGCTGCCAAATACCTGAGCTATATACGTTTCCCATGTAGATATGGTTAGGGAGTCAAATTGATGTATTTGACTATCTCATCATATCTACATGGGAAACGTATATGAAACTCTCGGAAAGCCGTTGGTCTGCACACAAAATTCGAAAAAAATAATTAAATTTTTTTTTTCCATTTTTATGTAAATCTATGAAATGGCATACGAAAAATAACATAAAAATGGAAAAAAAAAATTTAATTATTTTTTTCGAATTTTGTGTGCAGACCAACGGCTCAGGTATTTGGCAGCTAAATTTATGTTGGGCACCAAATAGCTCACCTATTTGGTATCATTTAGCTTACCTATTTGATATCATTTAGCTCACCTATTTGATATCAAACAGGTCGGGGACACTTTTGCACGAAAAATTCTCAAAGGCCATTTTTGCTCCAAACCCCTCAAATAATAGTGTAAATACGCACATACTTATTGGCGTTCATTTGCAGTATTTGCACCATTTGTTTTAGTTCTTTCCCCCTAGGTTTTCCCCTTTAAAAATCCATATTGACTCTCATTTATAGATTTAGGAATATACTCATTCAAGTGATGTTCAATAATTCAATCAAGTAAGTTTGAAAATATAAATTGAAGAGCAGCAACCCGACAATTCCCAATCTGATTTCTATTGCCATTTTTGAAAACTGGCTTAAGCCAAGTTAACTAACATAAGATTCCTTCCAAATAGTAGAAACCATTCTAGAAACTGAAGGGCGTTTTAACCTTAAACCAGTTTATCGGGTCAAATTGACTGGAGGTACATTTCAAATAAACTATATAAGAAATCACATAGTTAAAGAAAAATATATGTATATTCATCGGGTTTGTGTGTCATTATTCACATGTGACATATGTATGAGTTAGAAACAAAAAAAAAATCTTTACGTTTATCTGGGTAAAATTGACCCGGTTCGATGTATTTTGCATGTAAATCTGTTACTTTATTTTGTTACCACTTTGTGCTATTGTATCGACACATCAAGTAAATTTTTATTCAAATTACACTATGAATTGACTGTAAATCTTGGATTTGATTTTTTTCATATTTTTTTGCAAGACAAGCATATGAAAATTCACATGATTCATATAAATGCATATTTTACTCACAAGTTCATATCGAAAATTACAAATAAAATCAACATTCCTGGAAATAAATGATTTTTTTTTTATTTAAACTCATTGCTAAAAGTCAATTTCACATACAAAATACACTACAGGCCAATCTGACCCAAGTAAACATGATTAAGTTGAAAAAGATTAATAATTGGGTGATCGGTGTCAACAGCATACATTCCATTTTGCTATTTTTCAGGCAACCTGAGCAGCTCAGTCACCTAACGTTAGTGGCTTAACGGCCGCACAAAAACATTCACAGAACATAGTTAATTACACTTGCGTTCTATGCACGCATTCACAATACAGTGAATAACGTTTACTGTGCGACCGTTAGGCAACTAACAATAAGCGACTGAGCTGCTTAGGTTGCCTAAAAAATAGCAAAACGGAATGTATGGTCAACAGAGACATTCCACAATTTTTCAAAACACCTCGTCAACGAACTGCAATGTTATTTGAATACGAAAAAAATCGTTAACTATCTCACTGATTATTAAAATCACCAACGATTGAGACCGTCGCTTTAGTAAAACAGTCCTTAAGAGAATCAAGCCAATTTTTGATTTCGTCAACATTTATTATTACTCACCAAACAGCGTCAATTCAAAATTATAATAAGTCAAGGAAATTTTGTAGCCCAGACGCACCACTTTTTTTAGGTTTTTCAAATCTATGACAATCCAAATTTTATTTTTATCAATTGATTGTTATTAAAAAAGAGTAGCATGAACATTTTTATGAGTTTTCACCACCATGTATTGGATCATGTCGTTTCCATTCCCAAAAATATGGAAAAACTGCCCCCGCAGCATTTTTTTGCGAATTTTCAAAATTTTCCATCATGAAAAGAATATACTGTTTAATGAGGAAAATCAACTGAAGGAAAATTAGCTTAACTGAAGGAAAATTGTACACATGGGCATTACTCTTACTCAAAAAGTTACTCCTGCTCAAATCTTACTCAATTTGAGAAAATTTCTGTGATTAAGTGAGCAATTTCGATGAAGTTACTCATGATTAAATGAGTAATAAATGAGCATGCTCAAAACTTAATCATTTTTGTTTTTGGGATAAGCATCAATTTCTCTATTATTTTGTAATTGTGTAAGAATGACAAAATTTCCAATTGATTTTTCTCAGTTATCCGGTAGGAAAAACGTAAAAATAAATTAATTTTTGACTATAGTAAAAAAAAATTCAAGATCTATCAACTAGAGGTGTCAGTTGCCCAGGCTGATCCATGGACTCCCAGGATTTGGCCTGAATTCCAAGCCTTCCTATTTGGAATTTCATATAAAAATATATATAGTATAAAATTATCTACACCAATTTTTCATGAAATTCCAAATAGGAAGGCTTGGAATTCAGGCCAAATCCTGGGAGTCCATGGATCAGCCTGGGCAACTGACACCTCTAGTTGATAGATCTTGAATTTTTTTTTACTATAGTCAAAAATTAATTTATTTTTACGTTTTTCCTACCGGATAACTGAGAAAAATCAATTGGAAATTTTGTCATTCTTACACAATTACAAAATAATAGAGAAATTGATGCTTATCCCAAAAACAAAAATGATTAAGTTTTGAGCATGCTCATTTATTACTCATCTAATCATGAGTAACTTCGTCAAAATTTTTTTCCTTTTTTCTCTTTTTTCTCTTTTTTCACAACAAATCACTTTTTTGATACTTTGATAACAAAAATAATCAATTAGATGTAATTTTTAGTTCAGAATTTTCCTTAAACCTAGTCAAAGGTATATCAACGTAAATCGACCTCATGTTAAGATAATCTTTTCTCAAATGGTTAAATGGTTTGAATGCATGTAATGTAAATAAAAATATTAATTCAAAAGCAAGCTTAAAATCAATGTGTCTAATCTGAACCAAGAATTTATCAAAGATTTTAAGTTGAAATGTGCACACAAAGAAATTTTTGTTCAATCTAAATCTCAGTGCGGTAACTTTAAAATTGCGGTTAAATTTGTTTGTGTGCGGTAAGATTTTCTTAAAATGTGGTGAAACTGTCATTTGTAAAAAAAATACTGACATTGTATAAAATATCAATTCTACCGCATTTTAAGAAAATATTACCGCACAGAAACAAATTTAACCGCAATTTTATAAGTTATCGCACTCAGATTCAGATTGAACACAAATTTCTTTATGTGTAATGATAAGTGTCTCCAATGATCAACCATACACAGATAAAAATATTGGCAACATTGAGTTGTGAATATAAATGTGTATCAATGACGGTTTAGTGCTATTCTGGTTTTGAGTGCGAGAGGTCGAAGGTTCAATTTTTTTTGAAAAATAGAGCTTCTGAATTGCTCTTTTTTCGCATTTTATTTTCTCTACCCACTTGTTGATTTTTTTTGAAAAAATATCGAACTTTTTACTATTAGTACTATAACTGAAAACTGTTTTTTATGACAGATGTCGCTAGTCACAAATGAAATGTCCAACGATTTGACACATATGACGTTTTGTTGTACATACATAAAGCTTCAAAACCATATATGTCATACTTATCGAAAGTAATAACATTGTGTTTATTTTTGCGCTTAAAAATGGAAAATTTCATACCAGAAAAAGAGTTTTTGCGTGGAATTTTGCTTCAAAATTTTTTGTGGAAGAAAACTGCTGCTGAAAGTCATCGTATTCTAGTGGAAATTTATGGGGAGCATGCTCTATCTGAAACCACTTGCAGAAATTGGTATTGACGCTTTAAAAGTGGTGATTTTGACGTGAAAGACAAAGAACGTCCAGGTCCGTCGAAAAAGTTTGAAGATGAAGAATTGGAAGCATTACTGGATGAAGACCCATGTCAAACGCAAGAAGAACTTGCAAAATCATTGGGCATAACTCAGCCAGCCATTTGCAAATGTTTAAAAGCAGCGGGATACATTCAAAAGCATGGAAATTGGGTCCCACATGAATTGAAGCGAAGAGACGTTAAAAGACGATTTTTCACTTGTGAACAGTTGCTCCAACGGCAAAAACGGAAGGGTTTTTTGCATCGAATAGTCACAGGTGATGAAAAGTGGATCTATTACGATAACCTCAAGCAAAAAACAGCATATGTGAAGCGCGGCAAACGAGCACCATCGACATCAAAACAAGACATTCATGGATTTAAGGTAATGCTCTGTATTTGGTGGGATCAGAAGGGTGTGGTATGTTATGAATTGTTGAATCCGAATGAAACAGTCACTAGGGATCTCTATCGAAGACAATTGTTGCGTTTGAGCCGAGCATTGCGCGAAAAACGGCCTGAATACGAGCAAAGACATGACAAAGTTAATCTTCAACATGACTATGTTCGGCCACATGATGCAAAGGTCGTCAAAACATATTGGAAACACTCAAGTGGGATGTGCTACCCCACCCGCCGTATAGCCCAGACATAGCCCCTTCTGATTACCATTTGTTCCGATCGATGCAGAATCACCTGGCTGTTACACGCTTCACTTCTTCTGAGGAAGTCAAAAATTGGGTCGATTCATTCATCGCCTCAAAAGATGAGGATTTCTTCCGACGTGGAATCCGTATGCTACCAGAAAGATGGGAAAAATTTGTCGCTAACGATGGACAATACTTCGAATAATATAACGTCATTGATTCATTTGTATTTTTTCCGTTAAAATTAAATAAAAAACAGCGAGTTTCCAGTTATAGTACCAATATTAAAAATAGAAACCGACAATACTACATATTCTATACTATAAATGGATCAAAAAGAATTTCGTGTGCTCATCAAACATTGTTTTTTGATGAAAAAAATACCGTCCAAACGCAGCAATGGCTTGAAATTATTTGTCGATGGTTTAGTGAATTGAAATTTTGTCGTACGAGCACTGATGACGCTGAATATTTGGGAGAGCCAATTGAGGTGACTACACCAGAAAATATTCAAAAAATTCATCGTATGGTGTTGAACCAGCCCAAATTCAAATGGAGTCAGATAGCTAAGACCATGAACATCTCAAAAGAACGTGTGTGCTATATATTGCACCACCATTTAGGTATGAGAAAACTGTGCACGATGGGTGCCGCGTTTGTTGACTGGACTAAAAGAAGAGCAACGTTTGATTGATTCTGAGATGTGTTTGGCAAAGTTCCCGTGCATTTTTGCATCGTTTCATAACAATGGATGAAACATGGATTCATTAGTATACTCCGGAATCAAATAGACAGTTGGTAGAGTGGTTGGAACGTGGCGAAAGTCGTTCAAAGCGTCCAACAACTTAACAATCTGCTGGAGTTATGGCCTGTGTTTTTTGGGATGAACGTGGCATAATTATGATTGACTACCTTGAAAAAAGTCAGACAATAACCGGCGACTACTACTTAGTAGAATTGGACCGATTGGATATCGAATTTTAGAAAAAACGACCTTATTTGCGAAGAAAAAACCAATATTTTATTTCGACAACGCACCGTCGCACACATCTTGAAAACCGAAGGCTGAAGATTTTGGCTTATATTAAATTTTTTTATATGTTACGCGATTAAATGAAAGGCTGCGAGGAAAAATGTTACACAGAATAGTTCAATGTATTTGTTGTTATTTTTTGTATGTTGAATACACTCAATAATAACATTTTTCCACGGAACTTTTCTGTGTAACATTTTTCCTCGCAGCCTCTCAAATATTGTTCATTTATTATATTTTAACACACTCAGAACACAATCTTAGTAATTTGCCTACGAATGTATTGGTGAAATGTCAAACTACCAATTGAAACGTTATTTTGCATTGGTAATTTAGTATATTTGGAAGTGGCGGATATGAAAGTGCTACGTATGATTTCGGGTTTTTCGCGTAGGGATCAATGGGAAAATAGAATTAGGAATGAGAGAATACGGGAAGATTTGAATGTGGATTCGGTGGACGAAGTGGCTAGAAAGTCGAGATTGAGATGGTT
Organism: Resseliella maxima; assembly: GCA_029041755.1. Taxonomy (NCBI): domain Eukaryota; kingdom Metazoa; phylum Arthropoda; class Insecta; order Diptera; family Cecidomyiidae; genus Resseliella; species Resseliella maxima. The sequence continues at coordinate 10,643 of JAQOWM010000198.1, read as the reverse complement.
TGGTCATGTACAGCGTATGAATGAGTATCGATTGCCGAAGATAATTTTGAATGCTCAAGTGAATGAACCAGGAAGTAGAGGTAGATCGCGAAGACGATATTTGGATTCGGTAAAGAGTGATTTGAATGAAAGAGGATTTGAATGGAGTAGCGAAACTCAGGACCTGGCTCTCGATAGGGTGCTATGGAGAAGGATTGTTAAGGGTCGACTATTACAAGACGGACCAGACGCTGAAAGGCATTAATGGTCCTTAAACGAGTGTTGTTGTTGTTGTTGAAATAAAAAGATTTTTTGAAGTGAAACATCGACACAAAGGTTTAACAAAGTGAAACATCGCATATTTCACTTCAAATAACTTTTCCATTGTTATTTCCTTCTCTCAGATTTAATTTCTGCGTTTCGTTTAGAAAAAATCTTCGTTCATGTTACATTTCAATAAGTTTATTTATTGAATGACGTCACGCGCATTTATTACCTTACGAAAAATAACTCACAAGGAATGCGAATTTGAATATTTCGATAAGACAATTGGATTCGGCAAAAAATATAGTGTTACAGAATCGAAAAAAAATGTAAAGCCTTCTCTTTTCTTCATTTTGTTTTCTTGCCCTTTTTACAAACAGTGAAGAATAAATATCATCTGTTTGCCGTTAGCTTCGCAATGTGATCAGATTGTAAATTGTTTTTTACTCCTTTGGAATTATACTAAAAAATGATCTTTTATAGTTATTTCATAGTTCTAACTTCATGTTTTAACTTTTAAAAAGATCATTTTCATATTCCCCTTTTAGCTGAGTACCAAATTTACTTTGTTTAAATTTCGAGCTCTTTCAAGAAATGATTTTTTTTATAGGCTTGGAATATTCTGTAAGTCAAATTGAATCACAAATACTCAGGCGCTTTCTGACGCGTACGAATTATCTGTGAAACGTCAATAATTGTTCGGAGCGCCATAAATATTTCTAGTATTATTAAATATATTTTGCGCTCACGTCTGCACATGCCGTTTGGTAGGCACCGGTTAAAGTATATATGTTTCAAGCAATTTTTTAACAAAGGATTACACATAAGTTATGAAAAATACTAGTTGAAACAGTGTGTTCGGCAAAGTTGATAACAGTAAAAACTTTGGTGAGATGCGTAACAACTCAAAGCTATTTTTAGTTACATCTTCTTATTTATACATATACGTAGCTTACTTTGAAAAATATTTATACGAAATTGCATTACATTCAATCAATATTATTATTATAATACCAATAAGTTGATTTATTGACTTTCTTGAACTCTCTTTTATTCTATTTTTAGGCGCAATAGACATGCGGAATCCCTTGAAAATATAGCCATACGATCTTCAGATAGTGCTCCATCAACGCCTGAAGATAATATAAATGTTGTCGTTAGGTAATAAATAATGTTAAAAAAATGCAATAAAGTTATTTTAGAAATAATATAAAACTTTTAGCTGGATTGAAAGGAGAGTATATAAAACAAGGGGCAGAGCAGAAGTGGAATAATAATTTTAATACTGCATAATTCAAAATAATACCTATAATGAAACTAAATCCAATATGGCAACTTTCGGTTGAATCTGTCAAACATGCTTGATACATTCAACCCCGTTCAATAACACTTCGGTCAATAATTAATGTGACTAACATATATGTAGATGGCGACTCAAATATCATACCCATTCTAGGTAGTACCAACCTTCAAACGTCTACTGTCAAAATTTGAGCGAAATGTGTCTATTAGTTTGATATTTGACAGTGATTGAAAACATGGAACTTCTTGTGTTTTAAAAACAATGGATTCAAAACAATTTCGTGTGCTGATTTATCATTGCTTTTTGATGGGAAAAAATACCGTTCATGCTCAGTAATGGCTTGAGAAGTGTTATCCGGACTCTTCACCAACGAAAAGAGACACATTAATTTTTGACCGGAGTGTTAAAGTGAAAGTTGAAATTATTGAGGTTGTGAAATTAATATTCCGATCAAAAATTAATGTGACTAACATATAAAAACACAATAAACATAACCAAAATTCGTTTTCACGAAAAAAAATTTTTGTAGTGGTGAAAAGAATTCTGTTTCAGATTCACAAATAAGAATCACTAATACATAAACACTGACAGTTATTTCTATGTGTGCAAAAATGCCATATAATATTCGCTGTTGATTGTTTTTCCTTTCTCAAGATAGTCAATAAAAATTAATCCATGCGCATGCCAAAATACAGGCGCCATCACCCTGCCAGCTGACTATTGTGTTTTTACCCGCTTCGGTCTACTTTCACCGGCTGCTCTCCACTCAGATGACGATCGTTTTGATTCTGGAGTATAGTGGTGTATCCACGTTTCGTCCATTGTCACAGACCGCATGAAAAAATCCTTTTTATTCCGTTTGAATATTTCTAAACTGAATCATCAACACGTTGTTGTTTTTGGTCCATTATGAGCGAGCGCTGTACCCACTTGAAAAGAGCTTTCGCATACCCAAATGCTCATGCATAATAGTAAAGACACTACCTTTTGATATTTTTAGAGCATCAGCTATCTCTTGCAATTTCAGTTTTCGATCGCCAAAAACCATTTTGTGATTTTTTTGATGTTTTCTGGAGTAACCACCTTATTTGGGCGTCCATAGCGATGTTCATCATCGGTGTTTGTGCGACCGCGCTTAAATTCAGCAAACCAATTACAAATGACTCTTTTCGTTGGTGAAGAGTCCGGATAAAACTTCTCAAGCCATTGCTGAGCTTGCACGGTATTTTTTCCCATCAAAAAGCATTGATAAATCAGCACACGAAATTGTTTTGAATCCATTGTTTTTAAAACACAAGAAGTTCCTTGTTTTCAATCACTGTCAAATATCAAACTAATAGACACATTTCGCTCAAATTTTGGCAGTAGACGTTTGAAGGTTTGTATTACCTAGAAATCATATGGGTATGATATTTGAGTCGCCCTCTATATGTAAGTCACATTAATTATTGACCGAAGTGTTACATCTCTCTCTTTACCTTTCAATAATCAACATACAAATGACATTACATACCAAATAATAAATTTCTAATCACCCATAATATTAGTGAATGTACTACAAAGCTGGTTGTACTAGCACCGGTATTACTTTTATATTATTGGTATAACTTATTGCTTTGTATTATTTAGTAGTAGAATCTTTACTTTAGTACTGCTCTGCCCCTTGACGTAAGTTTTGTCATTTGGCCAAACTTGGACACGAAACCAATGACATGAAAATAAATATTTATTTATTTTTTTATACATGTATTCTTTAATTTTGCAAATCTCTAAAAAATATTAGGCGGAGGCTAAATTCGAATATGAAGTGAAAGGCTCCGAGGAAAAATGTTACACAGAAAAGTTCCGTGAAAAAATGTTATTATTCAGTGTATTCAACATACAAAAAACAACAACAAATACATTGAATAATAAAATTTTTCCACGGAACTTTTCTGTGTAACATTTTTCCTCGGAGCCTTTCAAGTCAAAATTGATGTAACCATTCAATAAAAGTGGAATAATAATAATAGGATATTTTTTTACATACTCTCATTTTATTGGACTAAACATTTCCATATATCATATCTATTTGGTACTAAAAATAATTGTTATTTATTTTGCATTTCTAGAGTTCGCCCACTCAACGATAAGGAACGAAGAGGAATGGATCCTAGTGTAGTTTCGTTCCCAGGAAATGGCCAAATTTTGGTAATTGACTTTCGCTGGTCTTATGCTTGTTTTTATTATTTTACCAATCTTGTTTGTCTAAATTTTTTGTATACATTCAATTTGGATCAAATGTGATTTTTGTGACATTATTTTGGAATCATAATATTTTTAGAATCTCTTTTCAACTTCTTTTGCTATTCCATGTTGTTCCATGATGTTCCATAATATGTTAATCTCATTAAACTTTACGCCCGTGTTTGGGGCAAATACCGGAATAAATGTCAAAGTCTTTGTTTCGAGTCAGAATAAAAAATGGAACACTCCATAATGAAGTAAATTTGTATTGGTTAATTCCACTATGAAGCATAAATACACTTTCACAAAGCACTTTGAAAAGCGGAAATGTTCAGCGGAATTCAAATTCATCCCATACTAGAATACCATATCATTTACGTTTGTCAAAGTTGATTGTGTAAGCCTACACACTAAAAATGCTTATAGTAGAATAAACGTCATTTGTTAAAATAAAAATGACTAACAAATACCTAACATTGTGTTAGTAATTTAGTACTCAATATGAATAATGTGTTGTGAATGGCAGTGTTGAGTAAAATGTCAAACCGAAACAGTGGGTTTTTTCAGCGCACCAAGCTTAATGACAAAGCGATGCAACCCAAAATAACTACGCGTCTGTCAGAAATAAGTTTACATTAAATACACGTCTGACAGTCTTAAGTGCGAATCAACTACGCGTATTCAAGTTATGCTTTAAATGATTTTTTGAATTTCATACTTGACTTTCCTTTTGTGTTGAAAATTTTAATTAAAATTGATAATACATATTATTTCAATGTATTCATATTGTACAGAGCAATACCTGACGACTTACCGCTTTTGTTCACACTTGCCGAAGCAATTCAATTTATAATTTCTTTCTATCATCCTGAAAATAATAATTTATCTGAAATGCCCAAGAACCAATCTAATGAATAAAACAATCTTTGATTCACTTTATTTCTGTTTATTTTTATCTTTATTAATTGTTGAAGGGGAAAGCCGCACTGGCATAAAAACCCTCCGCGCTGATCGCTCATGTGTTTGCTCTGCTGCACTGTCTGCTATAGACTACTGTGACTGTACAGCACAACATCGTAGTTGACTTATCAACTGCGAATAATTTTTTACAATCGCAGTCAGTGTACACACATACACAACTCACGTTTATTAGCTCGTTTTTATATTTCATACTGAACATGTTGTAGTGTTCGGTACAGGCACACAAAACAATACATCAGAATTGAAAAAAAAATTTAAGATTTTTTTTCAATATTTTGTGTGCAAACCAACCGTCTTCCGAGATTTTCATAAAGTTTCCTTGTAGCCATTGCGAAACAGCCAAATACAGTGTTTTTGAACAGTACAGACGTTATAGCGAGTTAGTCAAAAACACTGTATTTGGCTGTCTCGCAATAGCTACAAGGCAGTGTTCGGTAAAGATACTTATCTGAGTTTTTAGATAAGATAAGATATTTCAAAATTTAAAATAATGTATCTAGATAAGATACCGCATCTTATCTGAAAAATTCCAAAAGATAAGATAAAATCTGAAAAAAACTAAAATATTTTGCAGATACTACAAAACATGTGAAATTCATTTTCTATGCAGAAACAATAGACGTGATTCTAAAAGTGATTCTTGTCAAAACAATCTACCTAAATGAAATCAATATTTTCCTGTCTTTATTTATTTTTTGAGAGTGTAAAACAAATATGATATTGATCATACTCGAATCATTGTATTTTGATGGATTGATCTAGCTTCTAGCTGAGCAAATTCAACACAAATCAGAAGTTGATTTCATTGAAAAAATAAAAATATACAATTTTTGTCAATAATAGACTAAGAGCCATTGAACTAAGGATGTGTTATTTCTACTTTATGGATGATAATTGGTTTGAAAGTTATTTTAAAAATTACTTTAACCGTAGAAAATAAAATATTTTAAGTTTTTCACTTATTAAGGTGAAATCTGATTAATTGAAAACATAATAAAAACTATAGTATTTTTTAATTAAGCTTTACGTTTGATTTAGTTCGAATAACATAAAATAGTACGTACATTTCTAACATTCCAAATATCTGCATGAAATGTTCAATACCGATCAAAATCTGATCGATTAAAATTGTTAAAAAAAAACATTAATTATTCTTTTTGCTTTATGTATGAAATGTAAAATATATTATATTTTATGTCCAATAAACTTAAATTTTAAATATCTGCATCGAAACATTCATAATTATTGATATCTGAATTCTTATTTTTTCATACAAAATACTGTGAAATTTGAGGTTATGTTTTGTTTTCATATTATTTTGTATGAAAGAATAAGAATTCAGATATTAGTAATTATGAATGTTTCGATGCAGATATTTAAAATGTAAGTTTATCGGACATAAAAAATAATATATTTTGAATTTCATACATAAAGCAAAAAGAAAAATTAATGTTTTTTTTTAACAATTTTAATCGATCAGATTTTGATCGGTATTGAACATTTCATGCAGATATTTGGAATTTAAGAAATTTATGTACTTGTTTATGTTATTCGAACTAAATCAAACGTAAAGCTTAATTAAAAAATACTTTTGTCTTTATTAAGTTTTCAATTAATCAGATTTCACCTTAATAAGTGAGAAACTTAAAAATTTTATTTTCTATGGTTAAAGTAATTCTTAAAATAACTTTCAAACCAATAATCATCAATAAAGTAGAAATAACACATCCTTAGTTCAGTGGCTCTTAGTCTATAATATTTAAAAAAAAATGTTACGAAAATTTGGAAAGTATCTTTAAAAATTTAAGATACAACGAAAAGATACCGCATAATTTTTTTCAGTATCTAAATAAGATAAGATTGCCCCAGATTGTTCTGGTTTTAAATGAAAAAACAAACCAAAAAATAAGTAAATCAATGTAAAAAAATAGAATTAGTTTAACAAATGAAAACTCAATACGAATACTGTATGTATTGAGCCTATTGTGCCGATTTCATTTGAGTTCACCAACAGATGGCGACTGTAGTTGGTGAGCTGACATGAAATTATATGAAAATTCCAGGAATTGAATATTCAAAAAAAAAAGAAGAAATGTGAAGAAAGAGGAGACTGTAGATAAGCGTTGTGAAGAAAAGAATCTTTCTTCTTGGTTTAGCAGCGAGACGAATCACACGTAAAATTGTTTAATTGATAAGTGAAGTATTAAAATAATTATTGCAAATAAAACGAGAGCATTTTTATTGATCAATGTGATTAAGATAGGAGATTTGATAACTATTTTCAAAGTAAAAAACCAATTCTATTGTGAATTGCAAATCGAACGGCCCAAATAATTCAGTGAATTATTTCTCGCAAAATCGTATTGAATGAATTGATCAATTTGGGAAAACGCATTTGTATGTTGAAACCAAATCAACGAAATTGGATTTTGCTATAGATTGGATGTCAATTCACGTGTCGAACCAAAGTTAAACGTTGACCACACGTTGATAGAATTGACAAAAATTTATCCAATTTACGGGGAAATTAATTCATTGGTATCCATCGGGATCGTCGGCTCAAATAAAGTGAATCATCTCTGGATCGTCGGCTAAAACAAGGTAGCGTGAACGGGAAAAATAGCCCATCGTCGTTCGAGGAAGATAGTTTCCGGACATTCATTGGTTAACAAGGTAAATTTCTTCAAAGAAGTTAAAATAACGAAACACATGGCGCCCAACTAAAAAGAACCATTGGATGGATTGTATGGATGTATTTGGGATGACAAAAGTAACAAAGTTACCTTCGCCTGCTGCGTAGGTCAGTAGACCTTTTACAAAACTTCCCATTTGTTTGAGGAGAGAGAGTGACAGCCCAAAACTCCATAGAACAAACATGTTTTCCAGTTTTATTGTGTGACAGGTGGTTGCCGGGTGCTTATGACATCAATAGCCATATTACCCGACATCTGTCTATTTTGGGTAAGAGGAGGTAAATCGTCGCCCAATGAGGGGAATCTACCCGACCTCTTAATGAAGTTGAATATATTGTTGATGTTAAAACAATTTACAACTTCCTCTGGGTTCAGCTCCTCGCGTTCATAAATTGAACGTCGAAGACTTGTTAACCCCTTGCATTTGCAGAGGAAATGAACAGAAGTTTCAATATCTCTACCGCAAAATTCACAATCGCGATCGTCTCTCACGCGTATGCGCTTTAAATACGCATTTAGTCTAATATGACCCGTGAGAATCCCAATTGTGTAGCTATAGATGTCTTATTAACATAGATTTATTACTATATCCTAATAAATAATACTTGCGAATGGTTTATTATTTATTAGAATCGATCTTAATAAGCGTATTATGATGGTTAGTATTTATTAAGATCGATCTTAATAACGTTATTAACATGTTTATTATTTATTATAATAACGAAGTTAATAAACGCCATTTGCAATTTTGCGGAAGATTTTTGCAACTAAGTCATTAAAGCGTATGAGTAAAAGCAAGATAGCATGAGATCGAAATTTACCAATAGTGATTTGAGCGATAAAAAATGCGCATCTTATCAAATCGAACATACCAGATGAAATGGCATGTAAAATACTACACCAGAATAGAAAAAAAAAATTTTTGATTTTTTTTCGATTTTCAGCGATTTTCAATTGGTCGCAATAGAAGGTTGTATGAAAACTGTATGAGTCAGTTTCATGAAATCATTTGAAGCCGGTTAAGATTGTGTTGTCGTGAGTCCGTGTGATACAAAGAACAAACACATCCAATGGCTGTCCATTGTTTTCATACAACCTTCTATTGCGACTAATTGAAAATCGCTGAAAATCGAAAAAAAATCAAAAATTTTTTTTTTTCTATTCTGATGTAGTATTTTACATGCCATTTCATCAGGTATGTTCGGTTTGATAAGATGCACATTTTTTATCGCTCAAATCACTATTGGTAAATTTCGATCTCATGCTATCTTGCTTTTACTCATACGCTTTAATGACTTAGTTGCAAAAAACTTCCGCAAAATTGCAAATGGCGTTTATTAACTTCGTTATTATAATAAATAATAAACATGTTAATAACGTTATTATGATCGATCTTAATAAATACTAACCATCATAATACGCTTATTAAGATCGATTCTAATAAATAATAACAAGCTAATAAATTATTATGATAATAACATTTTTATTAACATATCGATTTGGCACATCTGTATGTGTAGCTCAATCTAAGTTTGTTTAGATTGAGTAGTTTAGTTGCCAACTGAACGCTAGGTGATTTTAAAAATACCCACGCAATAGAGCAACCATTTTGGCCCCTCCAGCATGATTTTATACTGCTTTGAAGCCAGTCGTTACAGAGCACCCTGCCCGCCTTATCCACTAGTTTCAAAAACGGTTCAGGGCCTTCATAGTCACAGAAGAGCCATTCTTCGCTAAAATTTTCGCCCTCTCCCTGCCTCCATGTGCGGACGATTTTATTAAAGTGATTTCTCTTCTGAGGTTGATTTGTATTAAAATTTCAATACAATTTAGCACCAGTTCTGAGTCCACCGCATGGTTTCCAAGCACTTTCAATGCATGAGAACTGCTGGTGTATATTCTGACTGGAGAAGAGCTGAGTTGATCCTTAGCCACTTCAATACAACAATTTAAAATGGCAGCCAACTCAGCCTGCGCGATATTTGTCTCGTTGCCCAAAAATCCGCAGTATTCGGTTCTGTTGTTGGCATGAAACATGCCGTAACCAAAACCATTTTTGTTGACAGATGCTTCAGTGAACCAGCTGTCTATATGGTTGATAGCTGTTGTTTCCGGTATGTCTCCTTCATTGAGAATTAAACCATAAGGTTTATCAAATACATACTTTGTGCGGAATCTATCAACTGGAGCTTGTAAAATTGGTGTCAACTCGAACAGATCGACTAAAATCGAGGAGTGAGGACTCATATTTGTGCGCTCCGTATTTATAATGGATTTCAAACGAAAGGCTGTTATGCGTGCTTCGTTCTTGATATGGTTGTCAAGTGTTGGGAGGTTCAACAGAGCTTCTAGGGCTGCCTGGGATGTTGTTCTGGCAGCTCCTATTATTGCCATACAAACGACACGCTGTAAATGGCTAAGATTTTTCTTTGCCATTATTGTTGACGTACCCCCCCCACCAAATGAACGATCCATATGAAATCATTGGTTTTACTATAGCTGAGAATAGCCACATTAGATTTACTGGACTCAAACCCCAGTTCCTTCCAATGGCTCTTCTACAGCACCAGAAAACTCTTATGCATTTTTTGATGCGGTAATCAAGGTGAACATTCCAATTTAAATTGGAAGTGAACGTAATACCCAAGAATTTTACATTGTCCACTAGTTTGATGGTTTTTCCAAACAGCTTGGGTTCCTTGAAATTGGATAGTTTCCTTTTGTTAGTGAATACTATCATTTCTGATTTATCAGGGTTAACTGATAGACCAATTCTTAGGCACCATTTTTCAACAATGTTGAGTGCCATATTTGTTCTATCACTAAGTGTAGGTGAAAATTTTCCCCTACACACAATTACCATGTCATCCGCGTAGCCGATCACCTCAAATCCAGCCCTGTGCAGCCCCCGAAGTAAATCGTCCACCACCAGAACTCTTATGAATTATTATTCACAATGTCTGTACTGTTCAAGCGTTTGAAATGAAAAAGATCGCGTCATCACTACCAATTTGCATCACATTTGTATCTCCTCGACTGTTGTTGTGTACATCAGTGTGCATATAGCTTAAACTGTGACTCTGAACACACACTTGTTTAAGCATGACAATTGTCAGTGTGATATAGTTTACGCTTTGTAGGAACAACGGAAAACAACTTTGCTTTGTGTCGCTTCATGCTTTATTGTATTGCGAATT
>JAQOWM010000177.1:0-149688 GCA_029041755.1 Resseliella maxima | reverse complement strand
GAAAATTTATGAACTGCTTGCACATGAATTTTTCGAATCCAGGCGGCAAACATGTTGCAGAAAACGTAATTTGTCTCCGAGAATGAAAAAAAAAAAACAAAAAAAAATTTCTTCTTTTTAGTGATTGCAGCAATTTGCTACTGTCCCAAAATAGACTTGTCGACATTATTTCTCCAGTGGATTTAGCACGAGATGTGTGACACACAAATGGTCACGAATCAAAAAAGAAAAAAAAAGGATATATGTAGCAGGACGAAGTTGAAAATGTTCGATTTGCTGCACCATCAAATGAAAATCAAGATGCATTTTTGCTGCATGTCTTATTGCTATTGAATATTGTATGCTTCTATGCATTATGCTTTTTTCAACTTTTCGATTTTACCACAGAACCTAACACAAATGTCATCATTTCGTACAAAACCATTTTGTAAACGGTGAAAAATGAAAGAAAAAGGACAAGAAACGAAAATAAAAAATACGTTTATACCAACAACACGATGAGAGAAAAAAAAAAGAAGAATATGCTCACGTTTGGCTATAAACGTATGTTTCGTTATGGAAACGGGCGTAGGTGAAGTTCATGTTGCTTTCGAATTGAATATCACTTGCAAAAATTTATTAGGAAAACATTACATTTGGCTCATTGGAATTCGTTTAATCGTTATTAATGGATGTTTTTCGTTCGGTGCTACCTTTTCGTTTTACTTTGAGCCAATAACACTGCTCATGACGCTAGCAATATATAACCGTTTGCCCAGCACAATGCAATATCACTTTCACGCGGTTATATGCGATCGGTAAAGATGTAGTGGGGGAGCGATAGAAATAGTTCAGAGTGGGTGAGAGAGAATGTTTGTGTGTGTGTGTGTGTGTGTAGTGGAAAGAGGAAGAGACAGAAGGAGAAAAAGACCGAGAAGTGAATGGAGAAAAAGTGAGAAACCGAATGTGGGCTCAAGTGTCACTTTTATGAACTGGATAAAATACTCTTCAAATAGCGCACACATATGTATTTTGCTATAGAACAGATGAGTGCTAGCCAATCCATTGGATTATACACACCTAAGCGACGAATTACCCGAATGCTTGAGTTCATATTGCTAATTTCGACGATATATTTTCATTCATTCTATGCGAATAAATCCGAGTGAAGAGGCATTCTTGTTTGCCATCTTCGACTCATTTCACTTTGTATTCAGAGAACTGTATTTTTTTCTTTCTTTCATTTATTCATTTGCCCACACCCTAAGTAACGAGAAACTAATGAACTTACCTAACGCCAGACAACATTGTAATTTTTTTTTTCGATTTAGTTCTCATTGGAATCTGGCAAGAGAATTTATCCAATATATATTATGAAAAGAAGGAAAAAAAAAACGGCAACGGAAATCACAACTGATTTTAAGTGAAAAAAATATATTCAACGTTGAAAGAAAAAAAAATGCTGTCTGAGGAAAGGCGATAATTTGTTCGTTGTTTGTTCAGTCAATTTTTTCGCATTGTTGGATGACATTGCTCGATTGAATGAATAAAAAAAAATGATATACAAATAGCAAGTGTCGACATGACAATGTCGTCTGATTAAAACTAAGCCTAAAAGCAGTGCAAGAAAAACGATGTTTTTATTTTCACCACACTTTTCCAGTTCGGCTTGGTTTGGCATTAGCCAACTAATTATCAAGTATTTTTCGCATTTTTTATTTTTCAATCTTGTTCTTTTGACCGTCTGCCATTCAGCGAATGTCCTTTTCGTTGAAAGCTCAAAAAGTATTTTCACCCTCGTTTCAATTCAATTTTCATATTGCTCGCAATGTGACTTTATTCAACGTAATTACTCATGAAGATAAGGCACTCAACCTGAAAAGATGTGCGCGCGTCAAAATGCCAAAGCGATTTCCCACGGACATTGCACAAGAACAAACACATAGAAAGAGAGAGAGAGAGAGAGAGAGAGGAGACGCACACACACACATACACCGTAATAACAATTAAAGAGTTAATTTTGTGAAAGGAGTCATGCCGTGAGCGATGTTACACAAACAACATCGAATCAAATGCCGATGGTTTTTCCATCAACAGCTGTTTTCCTCCATAAAGTGACTTTGCCGGCGCGTCATTTGCAAAATTGTCGACCGAAAACTTTTCGAAAATGACAATTGTGCCCTGGTGCAAATCATCAGATTAAATCGCAACTACGAACGATCACAGCGGGCAATCAAAAAAATTTTTTTTTTTGTTTTCGTTCTCTTCGGTTGTTGTTGTTATATTTTTTTTTTCGCGTCGCATTTGCTGTTCATTTTATGTCAAAGAGTTAAAATGTCCGCAAGACGCTTGACTGCGTCAACCTGTTTTTCTGCGACGATTCTTTAACTGATTATGCATTGAAAGTAGCAAGCAAATGGCAAAATTACGATCTCATAGATGCGATAAGACTTTTAGATTCACCGTCTGTTTTCATGCGACCATCAGAAAGATGACAAAAAAAAAAAACAAAAAAAAACCTTGGCGAAAATTCATGAAATGTGAACCATTGGCTTATTTAGCATTTGAATTTAAAATGATGGTCGTTTTTCCGTTCGGGGGGTGAATTTTTCTAAGCGGTCAGACGACTTAAAGAATACGCTTGAAGGAGAAAAATCAAGCAATTTTATTAAAAGACCGCATTCATCCGTTCAAAAAATTGAATATATTCTCAGGTTTTTCCTTCCTGGAAAATATATTTTCTCTCTCCATTTTCCGCTCCAAAAATAATGAAAACAAAAAACCTAAGTACAAAATTTGAATTTATAAGTGAATTCGTGTGCTGCGACTTTTTGCCCAAAAAGAAATCATTTGAAATTCATGTCCTTTTTCTTTTCTACAAACAAAAATTTAATGTTCCAATTTCCAAAATGATTTTGCTCAAGTTGAAAGATAAACAATTTTTCGTTTGAGCAATTCATGCAATGCCAATTCAATTGGAACTGAATTTTAAGTGAAATATTATGAGTGAGCAATAAGTGAGTATAAAAGCATTAGTATGGCATGAGTAAAATAATAACTGTAAATGTGTGTCAATTTGTGTGCACGATCAATATCATATCGTCCATTCATTTGAAGAAGAAAATAAAAAACTAAACAATACTTTTTGAAATAAAATCCCAGCAATAAAGACAAATCCATGCCAGTAATGTACACGAAATAGATAAATTGTTACAAATGAGTCGTTTACAATAAAGAAGTTCATTACATTTTATTGTATGATTGGCGGATGGAGACTAAAACAATGCCAAAAACTATGTTAACTATGCAAATGGAAGAATTCTCAAGAGTCAAACGAATTAAATAAAGAATAACGAATGTACGCTCATTCTAGCGTTGTCTATGCGACTAAAGAAAGACATTCACGACAATAATAGCAAACATTTTGTATGGTTACAAAACGACAGCGAAACATTCATTCATTCATTCATTCATTCATTCTGTATGGTAAAACCAAATTAGTGTCATTTGTTGCAGTTTTGCATTGAAAAATTACCACTTCATTCAAGTTACTGCACTGGTGCCATGCACATTCCATTCCAAAATTTCTTCATCATTGTATATGCATCGAAAATATATTGTTACTATGGTGAGTGTTGTTTATCTTTCATTAAGTAAGCTTTCTATTTCCCTATCTCTCTCTCTCTCTTCCTCTCTCTTTTCTCTCTCTTTCTCTCTCTTCCTCTCTCTTTCTCTCTCTTCTCTCTCTCTCTCTTTCTCTCTCTTTCTCTCTCTTTTCTCTCTCTCTCTTCTCTCTCTCTCTCAATCTCTCACTTTTTTTTTTGTTTGTGTGATAGTTGTGCCACAAAAATGCTTCATACATTCCAACATTATATTAAAACAGACGGTCGCAGTCTAAATCACAGGCATAAATTCACTTTTTCACTACATTGCAATTTACTAAGCGTAATACATTTTCAAGTAACCAAAAACAAAAAAAAAAACCGAAAGAAAATGCCATTCCTTTCGACTCTATATTTGTATCTCATTTATGAAATGTCAAATACATGTTTACCCATTTTTAACCATGGAAATTGTGACTAACATTTCTTTTTAAATACAATGTTATATTTTCAAGAGAATTCTCATGCATGCCACACCACATGTAAATTGCTTTTAATTGATTTTTTTTTTCTCCACAAATGAAATGAATTTCTTTATAAATTAATTGTTAATTTACAAACGAAAACTTTAGTTGATATTTAAAACATTTTGTTGTACATTATTCAAACGGAAAAGTGGGGCCAAATATGTATTGAAATCGTAAAATGTTAAACTATTGGAAATCTTAAAATCCAAAAACTTCAACATTTTTAAAGCTTAAATTGTCTTTAAATTCCAACAAAATTTCAAAACATTACAACTTTTACAAAACAATTGAAAAATGACAATAAACATGAACACAACTGATATGATTGTTCATAGTTGAAACAAGTATTACACTTCCACAACTTAAAAAAAAAAAGCACAAACAAATCGAAATACATTGAAAACTTAAGTATAATTTGATGAAAATGTGAAAATTGCTATGAGAAATTGCATTGTTGAGGCTATCTTGAAACTCTGCGAATCAAGTGTCAAAAAAGTTGACATTACCATAAAACACGTTATGGTTTCGTGTTAAAAATATCTCTTGTATTCAAATGGATAAACAATTCAAAAATAACAAAAGACAAAATAATCGGAAAATGTCTTATTAAAACAAGGTTTCAAGCAAGTTGTTCAAGATGTGTACAATAGGAAAAAGTGATTTTTCTCTCTCTCTTTCTCTCTCTTGTACTTCTGTCTCTCTTCAAATTGCTCGAAATGTTTCAACTTAACCGAAGCTTAAATTGAACGTAGAAACGGCAATTTGATTCTGACTATGTTTTGACGATGGCAAGTTATTTTCCAACAACAACATTTATGCACGTTTTTGAAATATATTCTATGCTTATTCGGTGGAGCATCTCATTATTTACGTATTACATTCTACATTTGCATTAATATCTTTCAGGGTATTTTTTTTTTACCGTACTTTTTGTTGCGTTAAAAATAAAAAAAAAAAAACTTTTCCGAATGCACCAAACCGACTGCTGCTGGATGAAAAGATAAACATCCATTTGGTAGAATAGAAAAACATGTCAGTCGAACAACTTTTCGTGTGCTTCATCATTTTGGATTATCAGCCTGAAAATGTAGCAAAATGCAAAATAAACCGAACGAGTGTGTGAGAGACAATGGTGTGCGTGTGAAGAAAGTCTGACATATCTTGAAGATTAAAAGACAAAAAGTCGTTACGCTTCTTTTCTGTGTTTGAAATTTACAAATTCATTCGAGACGCTCGACATGTTTAAGGCGTTATTTGTTTGCACGATTTACAATAATTGCATGTACAGCAGCAATGGCATCATCATCATCATCAGAGCGGTATATGGTATGCCAGGACACAGACAGACTCAAATGAACGAACCAATAAAAAAAAAGCAATTCCATCCGCTTAATACGATGACAATTTTACGAACAATTGACTGATTTGTTTTTTTTTTTTCATTGTTCATCTTTGCGGTGGTTAAATAAATAAATGCATTGTTTCAAGCACTGCCACCATTCGATAGCAACTACAAAATATTTTTTGCACAATTTATCGCAATTTTTATGTGTCAATTGTTGGGTAGAAAAAAAAAATAACTTGAAACTTTTTCGAAATGCGTGATAATTGTGAATTTTGTAAGGCAACATGTGCCTTTTTAATGCTAGCAAAAGATGCAAAATACCAAATGGTGATATGTCGAACATTTTCCATTTACAATTGAAGACAAATTATCTGAGTGCCATTTTATGAGCGAAACGAGAGAGAACAAAAAAAAATGGAATAAATTGCGACAAATGTGCCGAAAGGAAAGGCGAAATGAAAAAATCAAGAGGGAAAAAAAATTATGAATCAAAATTCAATGCCTCAATGGCATAGATGCTTTCTACATCTCTTTTGGTTGATGAATTGTCGAATTAGATTCGGGACGCAACATATGCAACCGTTTTGAGTGCTCATCTTGAATATTCTACTGTCAAAATTTATTAGCCAATAGATGAACTTAGAGATGAACGAAACATATGTGAGCGCATTTAGTTTGACTCGCATTTTTTTTTTTTTTTTTTTTTTCTGACGAGACACATTTACCGAATGGAATGTGAATGAAAAATTCACTGGAAATATATATTGTTTGCAATATCGAAATAAGTTGCAGCCAATGTTGAGTATGCGTCGAATTGTGGAGGTGGTCGAAAGCAAATGTTGAGATAGAAATAAAAATAGATGAAAACTGAGAAATGGGAAAACTGAACAAAAAAAAAAAAAAAAAAAAAAAAATAAAACACAGAGAGAATGGCATAGACAGAGAGTGAGTTAAATATAACAGATACAATTTCTACGTATATTAATACATTGTGTGTGCTTTCGAGTTGTATCGAAACGACATCTGTCGCTCAATGCCGAAATAAATAAATTCTAAAATGTTGAAAAAAAATCTTTTTTCTTATTTCATTTATTAAATTGAATATTATAATGATATATAAATTTTCATATATAAATTCTTTTTAAAATATTAATAAAAAATAATAATAATAATAATGAATAATATATAAAAATTAAATTGTTATCAAAGTACACAATACATACATACAGCTTGTGCTTTTTTAACTTTTTTCAATGGAGTGAAGTTAGTTTGCGAAAAAAAGTGCTCTGGACGAAACATGACGTTTAATGTCAAATTGTTATTTATATTGATGTAAACAAAAAAAAGGCTCGATTTTTATTTCAATTTTATTCAATTTTTTCATTAAAAATTAAAATTAATTATTTTAATTAAAAAAACTATTATAATTATATTAAAATATTTAACTATAAAATTGAAATTCGAAGTTCTTTCTTCCAAACCGATTCATACATTTTCAATTGTAATGACAATCGATACTCTGGCAATGTAAGAATGACGCCTGCAAAGAAGAAAATAACAAAATTCAATGAGCTCCATGAAGAAAAGTGTATTTAATTACGATCGCTTATGTTAAATATTGTATCAAATCAACCGCTTGAAGATCAATTTCATGAAGTTTGGCGTACAATTTCAAATCGTGGATGGCTTTCATTAAAAGCAACACAAGTGCTTGATAATTTATTACAGTCATGTGGACCGTATTGGCTTGTATCAAAAATGGTTAATGAAGTTCTTTATTGCAAATTCTCCAAGGTAATAAAGTTATTATTTAAGAAATATTTCATATTCATAATTAAATTTTTATTGTTTTATTGATACCAAAAACAGGATATTAGCAAATCAATGGATATTGTCTTTGCTGTGATGCATTTGAATATACAAAAATGTACAATTACGTTGCTTTCTGATTTACTTCCAATGATTTTGTTAAATAAAACACAGTAAGTTATTAATTTGTGATTGTTTATGCAATTTTCATAAAAATATTTATTATAATTTATTGATTTAATTCACAGAAAATTTGAATTGATTGAACCACAATTATCGGTATTGGCCCGACTTTGTGTTTATTGTATAATGTCTTCATTGGAAAAGAGTGCAAATAAAGCGAAGCGTTCATTCAATGGAAATGATTCAACTGATGATCGTCCATCGAAAATTCGTAAAATTGATGATTCATTATTGGAAATTCTGTCTGATAGTCAGGAAAGAGTTAAAAGTATATCATGTGGTGAAAATGATTCAAATTCAACATCTACATCGAAATTATATGAACCGTTAAAAAGTTGCTTGCAAGATTTATTTCAAACATTGTATAAATTAACATTTTCTAGTGATTTAACACCGAAAGTGTTATTTGTACATCAATTTTTGATCTATTTACATCGATGTGGTGGGGAAATTATTCAGTCAATTTTGCATATCATTCCTAGTGGATTAATGAAAAATTTACTTAAAATTACAAATGGAACAAGCTATAATTATGATTTTATATTGAGAATGTATGACTTGAGTGAAGAATCTGGTAGACAAAATGTGGTTTCTGATTTGTCATTACTTCAATCGATTCAATTGCAGGCTCATAATAGTATTCAATTTAAAAAAAAAAAAATCACAATATTCATAATCCATATTATGACATTTTGATTTAAATTTTATAACATAATTGCTAATTTCCTTGACTTTTTATATCAATTTTTTGTCGAAACTGAATAAATAACACATGAAATCATGTATTATAGGATTGAGTGACATTGCTTTGCTCTGCCGGTGTAATTACATTTGCCTTTAATTATTCATAGATTATTATGATTTCAATATCGTTGAATCGATTTTGATATGTGGACCGAATTGTAATTGATTATAAGATTATAATAATATGTGAATTGATTTAAATGCAATAAATTTATTTTTCGCTTCATTTTCTGTATTTAACATACATTTTATCAATTATTAAATTCTACTGACTTATGAATACATGGAATTGCACAGATTTTTATTCAAATTTGACAACAATGTCGTGTGAATTTTTTCTCTATTTAAAAATTCAAATTGATAAATTCAATAAAAAATATTGAATAATAAATGAAATAACTCAATAGATGTTATACAAATGTGATATTTAAAGTTTGTGAATGAATTTTTAAATATCCATTTGCCGAATCGCTGAAATCGTACTGGTTTTGGACTCTTTGAACGGCCAATATAAATTAATTTGCACTGTTCTCAGTGGTTGCATTATATGCGATAATGATAAATTTGGGCATCGTTTAAAAATCATATTTTGTAGAATTTGTGTAATTATTGAAAATTTGTTCACCGCAATGACGGTGATTAATCTGTTGATGACACGTCATTTGGACAAAAAATGCCTTGCAAACACATTGTTGTGAATATATACTATTTTTTTTTTTTAGTTTTTATTTTATTGGTGAATATAAATTTGAAACACAACAAAACGAACAATATATATGAACATTGTACAGTATGCTCTGTGCTGTGACACAAATTGTATGCAATTGTGTTTAGTAATTGCTGCAGTGAATTATAAGTAACAACGGAGCAAAAAATATCTCAAAGCAAAATGTTCGACTCTGTGAGTTGAATTGTATTGCTTTGCTTTGTACTGCTTTGTTCCACATACACTTCGTTTGTGCGTATATTTCATCGTTCTGCTGTTTCATATTTCTATTTAATCTCTCTATTTTTCGTCTATTTTTTATTGTCTTTTTGAATATTCTTCACGCAGAGGTCACAATTTAAATTAATAGCACATCGATATATTTAAAAAAAATTGATTATATGAAAGTATATGAGAAATTATAATATATATTGTATTTTTTTTGTATAATCTTAGAATAAATTTCTAAATGCTTAATTAAATGTTAGCGTTGTGTGTTTTTTCATTGCCAGTGTCATGTCCGTTTAATATTTATTGCAATTAAATGCATATGACTTGCAAATGCTGATTCAATTGCGTCCTCTTGTTCCTCTTTCTGTGTTTCTCTCAATCCCTATTCGTTTCTTTTTATTGATGATAATAATGTACTAATTTTTTTAAGCGATTTCGAAGGTATTTTTTCTGTGTGGCTATTGTTTTTTGTTTTGAAATAAATGCACATTTAACATTAATATATTCATCAATGATGTATTTAATTAAAAAATGCTTATGATCTTCGTCGTGTCCATCATAAAACTGAGGAAATATATCTTCCCAAGAAATAGTCTTCAGAATTGAATAATATATTTTATGTTTAAAGCCTGGTCCTGTATTAATTAAATGTTCAATTTTCGAATCGGTTAGTTTACACAGCTGAAATGTGCTTAGACACGGCAGCTTACACTTATCAAATGCAATGCATATTTCATCGGTAACTTTTTCATTATTATTTAGTACTTGAATGCAAAGATCACAATAAATTTGACCACATGTTTTCAAACGTCGTTCTAGTTCACTGGCTACATGCACAATACCCGTATCTTTCTTGCTGTTTGTTGGAAGCTCATTCAACACAAATTGTTCACATTCAAATTGTAGCATGAAGTTTTCATCAGATTCTTCTTCGATTTCAATTGACAGATCTTCATATTCTTGTGGTGTTCTTTTGTTACGAGATGAGACAGTTAATATATTCGAATGACCCCTGGGTTCAACATTCGAGCCGGATGAGATAGTTACATCAGCTTCGAACAATAGCTTCCTATAAGCGGAGCTAAACTGCTGAGAATTCGGATTGTCATTATTACCATTTAAGGTTCTGATTTTCCCGAATAGCATTTCGAGATGATCTTGGCTAATTCTGTAGGTGGCAAAAAATAACATCCAGTGTCGTTCTTCAACGAACTCCTTATATATTGCCATTAATGAAATTACATTTACAACTACACCACGAAAACCAGTTTTAACCATTGAATTTATAATCTTTACGCGTTTATTTTTTTTTTCCATTCAAAACCTCTAAATTTATCATGTAATTTTTGGCTTCTATTAAAAATTTAAATACTTCGCCACAATTTTCTTTATTTATTGCCATTTTGAAAATGTTTTTTTCGTTCACAACTGTCTGAGTGTTCATTATGTCCCATACTGAATCCACATATCGCGTGAACTCAATACTAGGAAGTGCATCTACAAATTCGGGTACATTTTCTTTCATTAAAAATTCCATACAATTTGCGGTAGATGAACTTAATGTTTCGACAGCGGTTCTTACATGCATTTTTCTGTCTACCCACTGTATGTGCCGTTTGTTCATTTTATGCGTTAAACTAAAATTGTTTTCCTGGCTATAACTAACGAGATCAATAAAATGCTGCCATTTGATTTTGCGGTTTGAACCATCCCAAATAATTGATTTATTAGCTATATTGTTGCGTATTAATTTGATGACATGGCTTGGGTCAAATAAAATCATGATCTTGGTCTTATCATATGGATTTTCAATGTATGTTATGTATTCACCATTTTTATTCTGGAGGTCGGCACCGAGCACATGACACATTGCAACATTGGAAGAATAACCATCAAATGTAATATTCGATATTCTAACATTACGTTTCGATAGCTCGACAATGATTTCTGTAACCAAAGCAGCACGTTCCTGTGCATTTAATGTTTGAATAAAAAAATATGCAACCGGCTGCTCGAATTTGGCATTGATGCCACAGGCCATGAACACTATCACATTTGACGCTAAGTCAAAGTCCTCTTTTTCTTTCGGTGTGCCATAATCAATCAAACCTGTGAAATGATTCGAGCTACGGCACCACATCATGCATCTTTGTATTGACATTTCATCCATAACTAATGAAACAATTAGCTGTTCACCATTCTGTTTCATCTCTGCAGCTTTCTTCTCAAGGGCATCAATCGAATGTTTACCTATTCCAGATTTACCATCGAGGTTGCTATTTCTTAGCCAACTCTTGATTGTTGATGGATTTGGTAAATGGTTGTTGAATATTTTTCGCACAAATGCATGAGCGCGTGGACTAATGTTATGTAACGTAATAGAAAATGATCGAACACTTGGAGGGTAAGCTTGTCGTACTTTAATGCCACGGCACAAACAATCTGTAATCTGTTGAACATCAACTCTCTGTATAAAGAATTGAAAAATATATATGAATAAATTTAAATTTCCAGAAACTTCCATATAAAAAGCTAAGTGTAACACATATTTTCATATTTGAAAAAATTATTTTCTCACATTGGTAAAATTTCCTCCAACATCAATGTATTTTTCGCTTTTAAATTTGGTAATTTCATCTTTTAACTGCTGTGTGGTCGACACCTCTTTCATCAGTTTTTCTCGAACATTTTTCAATTCATTGTGATTATCTTCACTTGTTTTATTTAATCTATCAATTTTTTTAAGGAGCTTTTGTATTTCAACATTATTTTCACACCTTATGTGCATAATTTCATTTTCCAACTCACACCACAATTGACAACAGAAAACTTAGTGCATACATCACATATGAAACACGATCAGTTGCATCTGATTGATCACATCATTCAGATGACACACACACACACACACACACACACACACACACACACACACACACACACACACACACACACACACACACACACACACACACACATAAAAACACACACTCATATCCACACCTACATACATACATTTTCTCTCTTCTCTTCTCAAAACCGGTTTTGACCACACCTCCACATAGAGAGAGAGAGAGAGAGAGAGAGAGAGAGAGAGAGAGAGAGAGAGAGAGAGAGAGAGAGAGAGAGAGAGAGAGAATATATGTCCTTCAATTATGAAGTAGAAACACATATACTATTTCTCTCTCACTCACTCACTCACTCTTCAATATTGTCGAGCATATTAAGAGAAACAACGAAAACACATCTGAATGATGTGATCAATCAGATGCAACTGATCGTGTTTCATATGTGATGTATGCACTAAGTTTTCTGTTGTCAATTGTGGTGTGAGTGATATTGAAATTATCTCTAAACATAAATGTAGTTGAAAGTCAAAGAATAAATTGAACGATAAAACAAAACTAAAATTCACGTTCTTCTAAAGTTTCATTTTGCCAGAGTGAGATATATTAAGATGAGATGAGACACAGTGTGTGTGACGGTCTGAGAAACACTACCTTCGTTACATTTTTGGATTTTAACAAACCTGAAAAAAATGAAAGTATAATCGATGAGCTATTAAAGCAAGAGGCAATTTTTGATTTGGCATTTTTGACACAACATCGACTTCGAATTCAAGATGAACAATGATTTATCCATTCGAACAGAAGTTTCGTATTCCATTTATTTAAGAATGATCATTTCCTATCACAATAAATCCAAAAATAAAATATCTTTTATAAAAAAATTAATTTTTGTTTTATTACCTTTGCTTCAACCATTTTAATGTAATTTTTTATGAAAAAAAAAAAAAAACAAAAATTAAAACACAAATGTTGTTCTTTACTTCAAATGTCAATAATTTTTTTCTATTTTTGTTTTTAATATAATCTCATAATTGATTCTAGTTGAATTGTTCTGTTTATAATAAATTGTGTGCGATATCACTGGCTACCTGTCCAATTGTAGCCGTCTCAGTCGATGTCCGTTGAGCAGATGATTTCTTTGTGGCCGAACGTAATACAAACCATCGATCGTCGTCTTTCAATGTCCAATCAAAGTAAAAGTGAAAACAAGAAAAAGAGAAAGATATTTTAAAATCGATTCTATACGAATTGCAATTCGCTAAAATTGAAATCGATTCGTTCGAGTAACATCGACGAAATTGACGTTCCAATCAGTAGCACTTCTGCTCCACCTAACGATCAGTATACACCGATTATTCCGACTCAAGGTAATAACCGTTCCGAATAAAAACAAATAATGTGTTTATCAAATGAAACAAATTATGAATTTTATTAGAATGAAATATGATTTTCGATGGTTTATGATACAATGGATTATGGATGTGCAAATGTGCATTGTTTTTGCTCCGTTCTCAGCTGTCCTACTCAGTCACCATCGAATCAGCTGGCTTCTGATCAGCCTTCACCGGAACATCCATCACCGGCTGCAACTTCAAAGCAATTGCGAACATAGTTTCCAAAATTTCACACCTGAAAATCGAAAATTTTTTGTTAAATTATGTTGATTCAAAAATGATTAACGATCGCTTTAAAATGAATGGAACAAAAATTACTTTGTGAATGTTTCTTCCATAGATGCTCCCCAAATCCATGCACCATGGTTCTTGACAATGAGAGCGGTGGATAGCAACGGTACCGGACGAGTTTAGGAAATTAAGCTGTTGATGGTTAGGTTTTCGAATTAAAACTAAAAACTTTATTCATTCAAATTTGTTATAATGTGGCTGACCCGCTGTATGCAGTCGCATATGGATTGTCATATGCGAGCGTACGGCTTTTAGGTTCTTTTGTAATCGACCGACCGCAACACCTCTGCATACGATCATGTATGCAGGTGTGCGTATCGATCGATTTTACAGTGTTTTTACATTACATTTGGGTTCTTACCACTACATTCCCTCCGTTTTTGAAAGCGTTGTCCGTCCTCGGACAACATATTCTCTTTTTCGTTATATTTGAATGGAGGAATTAGACTTAAGAGTAATTATTTTTGTGGGAGCGTTTGCTCACCTATTTTTTTTTTTTTTTTTTTTTTTTTTTTTCGCTTAAATTTAATCAACGATTTCAAGTAGAAAGGAACAAAAAGGAAAAAAAAAAAAATTTAAAATGAAACGGGAATTATTATTTGATTTTATTCGTCAATCTAGAGCAGCCGGTGCGTCCGCATGGTCTGCCTTTGATTTTATTAACTTATCATTATGAACGATTACGCTTCTCCTACCTATCTTGATCTGAGTTACCGCATCGGAAATGATTTTTTCAACCCGGAATGGTCCACTATAGGGCTCGTCAAACTTATTTTTCTTAACTTCAACTTTTTTCATTACAAGATCGTTGCGCTTGAGTTCGAGTTTTTTATGTATTTTGCCGTCGTGGCGATTTTTATTTTCGGCTTTCCTTTGCTGAATCATGGCTCGAGAGCGATCATGAGCATCTTTGAGTTTCTCAATTAGCTCATGCCTGTAACTATCATAATTATAGTCGGTGCGAGAATTTTTAACCGAGTTTGGAATCTCCGATTCAAAACCAAATACAAGCATGTGAGGGGAAAAGCCAGTCGTCGAATGGACTGTGTTATTATAAGAAAAAACAAAGTAGCGCAAATATCTATGCCAAGCCGACTTTTCTCTTTGTGTATACGCGCGAATGTAATGGCCAAGCGTTCTATGATAGCGCTCAATTGCTCCATTACTCGATGGGTGATATGGTGTGGTTTTTACATGTTTAATTTTCAATGAAATCGCCATTTGTTTAAATGTCTCAGCTACGAAGGCTGGTCCATTATCTGATATCTGATACGATAATTTTGGGAAAATTGAAAACTAGGCACACTTCCTCCACAATTGCTCTTGCGGCTGTTAAGGCTGTGCAATCAAAAACCGGTACCATTATGACGTATTTAGTCAAGTCGCATGAAATAGAAAAAATATGTTTGTGCCCCTCGTCTGAATTTGGATTAATCTCCCCGACAAAGTCGATATAGATTTTTTCGAATGGTGCACTAGCCACGGACGTGATTTGCAACGGTGTGTGCGTGTGTTTATGAATCTTTGTCTTCTCACAAATTGGGCAATTTTCAATGTATTTCTTAATGTCTGCGCTCATTGTAGTCCACGTGAAAAATTTTTTGATTGTGTTTTTCATTCGTTCGAATCCACGATGACCCCCCAATATTGAAGTGTGATATGAGCGGAGTATTTCGTTAATATCGTCCAAATCATAGATTTCGACTTGGCTCCCCATAAAGAGAGTGATCGATATATCAGATTTTTTGAAAACACTTTTGAGCAGCATTTTAATTTCGAAAACGTTTTTAAACGATGAGATTCCGATATTCACTGCAATTCGCTCGATATGAGTTTTTCTACAGTCTTCATATAATTCAATTATAGATGTTTTTAAATTGGATGCATCAAAACCAAATTTCGGAACGAAAATCATCTCGAAAAAATCGTTAATTTTTTGCAAATGATATTTAGTGTTTACATTGAAGTCGATTTTTCGCTGTATCTTTAGTTGCAGTTTTTTAAACGAAATGTTTGCTTTGTCATCAATGAGCCACACAATTTTTTCATATTTTTTCGTGTCCATTGTAATGCTCGGTTCTTCGTTCATGTAAAACGATTCACCCGGCTTGTCAGCAGTTTTGTTTGAATCGCGTATTGCGTTTTCCTTTGCTCTGCTTCTTGTGATTACGCTCATAATTGATTTAATGACTGGATTTTTTACGAAAGTAAAACATTTGATTTCCGCTTTGGGAATTCTTGATAGACAATCACTAACAACATTATTTTTCCCTTTTCGGTACAGTATTTCGAAATCATATTCGGATAACATTAGTTTCCATCTCAATAGCCTACTGCCCACTTTATTTTGATTAAAGAGATATGTTAAAGCCTCGTGATCCGTGTGAACAACAAACGGTTTGCCCCATATGTAATGTGCAAATTGTTCGATCGCAAGAACGATGGCTAACAGCTCTTTATGCGTGGTTGCATAGTTTTGTTGGCAGTCGGAAAGCGTTTTGGAAAAATATTCTATTGGCCTATCGTTTGGTGGTGGATCATTACTTATGTATCCACCAACTGAATGAAAACTTGCATCTGTGCTTATGTAAAACTTGCGTGAGTAATCTGGAAATGCCAGTACCGGTGCTGAACACAATGCGGTTTTTATTGATTCAAATGATTTTTCACATTCAGATGACCATACAAATTCAACATTTTTTTTGCAAAGGTTGTGAAGCGATTTTGCTTTCGCAGCAAATTGGTGAATGTATTTTCTGAAATACGATGCCATACCAACAAACCTTTGTATTTCCTTCATATTATTCGGCCTTGGAAATTTTTTTATGATTTCCACACTTTTATCGTTAGGACGCACACCGTTTTTGTTTATTACATGACCCAGGTAAACAACTTCTTTTGCAAACAATTTGGTTTTCTCGATTTTTAACTTCAAATTGTTCTGTCGTAGGCATTCAAAAATTTTTATGAGTGACTGTGTGTGGTCATTCACAGTTTTACTGTAGGTCAAAATGTCATCCATATATGCCATTATATTATTAAAAGTCAATATAGACAACATCGATGTGAGATACAATTGCCAAGTTATTGGACTTCCCTTTAACCCGAATGGCATGCGTTTGAAATGAAATTTCCGATTATTCAGCGTGAAAGCGGTTTTCTCTCTATCCGTGTCACGCAATTTTATTTGATGGAATGCTGCTTCTACATCCAAAGTGGAAAATATTTTGCATCCGTTCATTTTCCCGAGCTCATCGTCAAGACTTGGCATTGGAAATGTTTGCGTTTCGGTCAGTTTGTTTACATTTTTATAATCGATCACTAATCGATATTTTTTCTCATTTGTTTCAGATTTCTTAGGCACAACCAACAATGGTGAATTCCACAAAGAAGTTGATGGCTCGATTATACCATCTTTCAGTAGTTGCTCAACTTTTTGTTCAGCAATTGATTTCTGGTTGTGTGGAATTTTATATTGACGCGTATTTACGGGATTTGTCCCAGGTGCAGTGAAGATTTTGTGTTCACAATCTTTGGCGAAGGTGAATCCATCACCCTCAATATAAAATATGTCATTATATTGAGTAACTAGCTTTTTTACGACATTCTTTTCTTCGTCTGTGCAGTGAGAAACGTTTAATTCCGAAAGTATTCGGGTGATACGCTCATGTTCATTGTTTTTGTCACTCTGAACGAAACGGTAAACAGAATAATTTTCCAATGGTTCAAACTCGACATCGAAATCAGTGAGATTAAATACAGTGTCGGTTTCATTTGCTACACCAATAGTAGTGTGCTCTTTATCAATTATTGTGTCATTGAAAAATATACCTTCACGAAATGTTTTTGCTTTGCAAATTATAGTTCTGTTTGTTTGTATTTCAAAATTTCGGACACTGAATGGCAAAATCTTGAATTTATTAGTTTGACCGTCCGTTGAGACAATTGTCAAACGATTGATTTTTGCACAACCGGGGAATGCGTTCCATATACGGCAATGTTAATCGATGTGAACTCTCCCAGTAATGCCCATCTCATATCGACTGAGCAAATTCACAAAATTTATATAAAAAAAAACAAAACACAACATCAACTACAACCAAATAAATTAGCCAAATAAAAATTAAAAACAATTTATTTTAATTCTCGTTCCAATCACCTTTTTTTTTGTCTGGAAAACTGCGCAACTGCACCACACCCCAGCTTTTCATATAACCCAACATTATTGTGTTTTGCTTGTTCACCTTCAGATTTTCGAAATGTAAACGTATATGTTATTATGTCACTTATTCATTATTTCTATTTATACCTCACACCACACCAACAACCACGCACCTCCATATTATCCATTTTACAAAAAACAACAACAAAAATTGAATTGTATGAAATGAAACCTTGTTCTGCTTGTTACAGTTACACAGTTTTCCCAGTTTCCACATTCTATCCAAATTTTATTTCTTTTTCATTTTTATTTTTTTCATTTATTTTTGTTTCTATTTTTTTTTTTTTATTTTCCCCCCCCCCGCCACCTTTTCATCTAAATTCGACAGTTCGTGCTGTTTTTTAGCATTAGGGCTTTCGACGCCCCCCGAGGTTGATGTATTGTGGTTTGAAACACATTTTTCATTGTACACCAACACATTGTTGAATCTATGCGTCTCGACGTTTACATTTTTGCTCTCGAATTTTTGCCGTTCAGGCATTTCGTATAAATTATGCCATGCAGGCAAGAGTGACGTTAATCTCATTGATTCGAGATCAATCTTCACCTTATACTGATGCAAGAAATCCATGCCAAGTATGCCGTCATAGTTCAAAAAAATATCATCTCCAGCAATTTGAAATTGTTGCTTGAGTTCGATATTATTTAAAATAATATTGCAGAAGGTTGCACCGTGCGTTTTAATTGAACGGTCGGGCCCATTTATGCCAATTAAGCAGTATCGGATTTCTGGGTAATATAACACGTTGCTACGAATGCATGATGATTTTAGCATTGAGGCATGTGCACCACAATCAACGAGCAACGTGACACGTCTTGAGCAAATTGAAATATCAATCATCACAACAATATCGTTGTTTTCAAGTTTCAATGAACTTTGTATATAAATTTTGTTCACTTGAGTGATTTCTCGTGGCTTTTCAATGACTTGCGTTTTTGGCGTTTCATTTTGCACTGATGCTAAGCCAGCCGTCATTGCATTACTGAATTGAAAGGGGTACAATTTTAAACTATTGTTACCAGAAAAACGAGACGGTTCACCCAATGATTGTGAAGGCAAGTTCGTATTTGCATTATTTTGCTCGTTATGCGTTTGTGCGACATTAGTCGACACAGCACCTTCGATTGGTGTGCTATTGTTTTTATTACGGCACCGATCTGAGGGGTGGTTGACCCGACCGCAATGAATACATGGATCATATTTTTTCTGATTGTTTCTGCTGAAGTTTTTATTATTTTTATTACCGTTCGCATTACTGCCATTTGAATTATTGCCATTTGAATTATTGCCATTTGAATTGCCGTTTGGCTTTTTTTCATTGTTTTGCGCGTTTTTAGTTGTGCTACGCTCATCTCGCTCAACGTTTGAAGCTTTGAGTTCTTCGTTTTTCTGATACGCATGGCCTATCGCATCCATTAAATTTGAATGTTCGATATTCATTGCCATCAAACGAATTTTTTCGCTGAACAGATTTTGCTTGAATTTACGCACTGCGAGAGACTCATTCATGCTGCGTTGAGCTGCTTGAACCTCTTGATTCTCATTGATCGTTGACGCATTTAAAATTTCGAGCAATTTTTTTGTGCGGTTTGCGTACGTTTCAATTTCTTCTTTTGGCCCCTGTTTTATGGCCAAAAGTTTTTCTTGTGCTGTTTCAAAAGGAATATCTGAGCGAATATATTTATTGCGTATCAATTGCTTTATTTCCGTCCATGATTTGGTAGAAATATCGCCCAACGCCGTAGCATTTGCCAAGCGCGTGCGAATTACCGTCAAAACAACAGCTGTTTGATCGGGCGCTAGCTTTATCATCATATCGGCGTTGGCAAGAAATTGAATAATTTGCGGTTGGCTCTGGCTCGAAAAATCGGTCACACCGCTTAAAATAGCTTCGATACTTATTACCATATTTCCCGTGTTTTGCGAAATTTCATGGGAATTTGAACGTGATTGAACAACTGGACTTGATTCTTTTTCTAAAGGGTCTCTATTAAGAGAATTGTTAGTTGTATTGCCAATATTATCAGAGTCGGTTTCGTTCGGAAGTGTTGAACTTGAATAACCCAATCGATCACCGTTTGACGAACTCTGATTGAAAAAAATTTGACTGATATCGTCTTCAACTGTGTCTTTATCGACAACTTTCCCTATATCTATTTGACCAAACCCGCTTGGCAAATCGGTTTTTAGATCCAAAACGATCAAAGCTCGTAATAATTTTAGTTTAAGATCGGATATTTTTTTAGATAGACTGGTTTTCGATGCCTCGGTAAGCGATGCGTATGTTTTCGCACCGTAAACAACGAAATCGTTGTAACTTCTAACTAAATTGGTTTTATAACTATTTATTCTATCTGACCTTGCGAGTTGATCGTTTGGTAGATGTCTCGGCGTTTTAGCCGTCGGCTCATACACAAGAATTTTTTTTATAGCTTTGTCTAATTCGTCGAGGAAAGAATCATACGTGGCTTGATCAAATTTTTCTGTTTCGTTCGACATAAATTATAAAATAAAAAAAAATTTAACGCGAATAAATTTCTTCGATCTATTGTTTCTTTTTTTTTTTTTTTATCTTAGTCAGCATACAAAAATGAGTGAAAGATAAAAGAAATCTACTTATTTATCGTACAACTTGCGAAAATGGAATTTACTTTGGACTCTAACCTGCTTACTTTGCTACTGTTTTGTTTTATTTAAAATCAAATAATGAAATACTCCAGTTACAGTTTTCGTTCAGTGCTTTGCGGTTTTTTTTTTTTCTTGTTGCTTCTTTTTCCCCAGTCAGCTTTTTTTTTTTTTTTTTTTTTTTTTTTTTTTGGGTTTCGATGAATTTATTCGACACGTTTTATGTTTTTTTTTTTCTCAGTGAATGTTGGCGTGAATTGGTGTTTGTTGTGTGAAAGATGTTGGTTGGGAAGCAAATGGTGGTTGTTGAGGTACGTAAGATGCTTGATAAATGCTCACGTCTCGGTTTGTACGGGACTTTTTTAACAACTTCTCAAAATATGATTTGAGCACTAAGAGCGAAAGCACGATTGCCACAACGACGGCAACGATAGTGACGATATCGTTTATGCTGAATTTTCCCGTCGATTCACCCGTGTGAGGCAAATTGATCGTAATATTCGGATGAATTGCGACTTGCTCCTCGTTTACACTTTTTCCCACTTCGTAACCAGTGTATGCGATGAGACTTCCCTCAATTGCTTTCTTTCCAATTTTCCGAGCAATCTGTGTTAGACTGGTTCCCACTATCGCTCCCGCTTGCTGTGCCATCACTTTATTCTATTGGTTGAAATGATTACGTTTGTGTCCACTTTATTTCACGCAATCTATTTATGTTTATAGGTCTCACTATCGTGTTAAAGAGTGTCTCTAATTCGGTTTTATCTTACACAATTTTGCTTTTATGAATCACTATTTGATTTTTTTTTTTTTTTTTTGAAAAGAAAAAAAAAAAATTTTGAGTTTTAATTCGTTCACCCTTTTCTTATCCACACAATTTTAATTTCTTTGTTTTAAATATGTTAATCCAACGATTTCCAATAGTAGGATATTCAATCCTGTTCGCAGCGCCAATTTAGGAAATTAAGCTGTTGATGGTTAGGTTTTCGAATTAAAACTAAAAACTTTATTCATTCAAATTTGTTATAATGTGGCTGACCCGCTGTATGCAGTCGCATATGGATTGTCATATGCGAGCGTACGGCTTTTAGGTTCTTTTGTAATCGACCGACCGCAACACCTCTGCATACGATCATGTATGCAGGTGTGCGTATCGATCGATTTTACAGTGTTTTTACATTACATTTGGGTTCTTACCACTACACGAGCACCAACGGGTGAATCGAGGTTCAGTGATCCTCCGAATGAAAATTTGGAAGAATTGGACGATGCTGCCGAAGATGGTGGAACGAACGTCTCTTCTGGATGGACAAAGTTCATCTCGTTCAATTTATTCAATTCGTCAACGATCATAACCTTGAATTTTTTATCCGTAAAATTTTCAGGCATGAGCTGAAAAAAATATTCAATTGATTGAGTCAACGTACAGTACATACAATCAAATTTAACCTCACTTTCTTACCTGTTGCCAATATGTGTTGCTCGTTTCGAATTCAAATTCACCACGGTCACCGTAACGTTTGGAAATTGCGATGCAGTTGGCTGAGTTTGAGTGCACAATTGCCCCAACTTTCATTTCATTGAATCCTTTGACCCAGAGTCCGGCGTACAAACTAATGATATGATAAAAAAATGGAATTATTCAAGTCAATTCGATGGAAAACGTACAAACGACTTACTCATCAGCGGCCGTTGTTAAATCCGCAATAACGATATCCTTTGGCTCAATCACATGATTTTTATCTGCAGTATTAATGTACAAAACCTCGTTCCTGAAATTAGAGCGAAAAAGGTCTTAGTTGGCAGTAAAAAACTGCTATTCAAAGTAAGGAAAATGTAATACACTTACAATGGAAAATTTGTGCTTTTTACCGCTATGCCACCCAAACGCGTGTTTATCCACATGTGATTTTGCATTTGACCGCGGAAATAAAGAATAGTTTTTATCTGTAAAAATGTTGTACAAAAAATAATTAAATTCAATTTAACTTAATTTGATTGGACGTTAAAAAATCTTACTTCATTTATATGAACAAATTGAGAACACATGATGAAATCGAAAAGTTTACAGTGAGTATAGTTTGAGAGCCAAACGAAAAATATGTTTAATGATATTGCAAATAAACAGAACTGTCAAAGTGCACAACTGCATAATTCAAATCAAATCCGATATGAAACAGTGCATTGGATGACACACAGAGGGCGTAATGATCACAAATTGATTTTTTTGTCGCTTTCATTCAATTTGATTATTTTATTCTATTTTTCTTCATTTCATACAAAAAAATACATGATTGCTCTATTGTTATTCTCATAGTTTGTGTTATTTACATTTTTAAATCAAATATGCAGTTTTTTTGTTTCAAATCAGATCATTCCAAATTATGCATCTTTTTATAAAATGCGTATAACCTTTCCAATGAGTTTTTGTATCTTTCCGATATTTTTATGGGAAGTGAATTCGGAATATCAGTGAAAGTTTTGCGTTGATTATATTCGTTTGAAAATCCATATAAATGTAGAGGACTTCTCAAATAGAACGCTTCAAAAGAAAAAAAATTGTAATAGCCGGCATCACTACTTATTAATTGGAGTTTCGGACAGTATTTTCTAAGACGACAGACAAAATTGTGACTGTAATTATTACGTAATATAAGCATAGAATTTTGTATTTGTGGATTTAGCCTGAAAAATTCTTCAATATCCTCTTTTTCAAATACCGTCGGAAATACACAATTGCCAGCATATAACCACAGATTTTCAAGTGAATTGAATTTCATTCGAATTGCCGACGGAAATTGCCACATATTTTTTCCCAATTTCAGAGTCTGTAGATTTGGAAATATTTCATTAAATGGCAACTTTTCTCCGAATCTACATTCTTCAACGTGAACAGTGGTAGCGTTAAAAAATGGCTTGTGTACATCTGCAAACATATGATGATATCTTGTACAAAGGTTGCCTAGAAACGAAATTTCACGTAGCGATTCAGAGCAATATTCTGATAAATAATGTTCGAAAAATTGGAAGAATATGTACTGGGAATGAGGAAATCTCTTTGGCAAATAAAATAACATATATTCCAAATGCAAATTTGTTATCAAATGTCCAAATAGCCGTACTATTTTCAGTGCAATCAGTGGATGCGTTACACAGATGTCTGGTTCAATGAATGGTGGATTGGGTGGTAAAAACCTATAGTACGAAATTAACATGAAAAATGGATGCATACAATCGCATAATGCGTCAAATACATACGTGTTATCGCAAGGCAATCCCAATTCTATTCTTCCATGTTCGCCTAATTTTCTTTTGAATGTTCGGCACACCGATGCATATAGCTGTTTGCTAGTGTCTCCAATGCTTATCAAATCTTCAAATTCCAAGTATTCAAAAATGAGCTCTTTACAATCATCATTGATTGTTGTTAAAGTCAATGGTTGAAGTGGATCGGGTAACATATTCATTGTCTCTGTGACTATTGTAATAAGTTCACTTTCACCCAATTATTATTAGTATTATTCAATATTGTATTCCATTATTTCTTATTGCAATCTTAATACACTTTTTATTTAATGCACAAAATATAAACACAAAAATGCGTTATGGTTTTCTTTTCACACATTTCTTTCGATTTAATCGTATTGACTACTCAAGCATAAATCAGTGAATGAGTCAAATGTCATCATATGTAGAAAATGCTGCATTGTCATGTGTGCGCATGTGTGGATTCTAAAGCATGTATAAAGTTTTTGTACTATGAATGGATTCAACGGAGAATGTTTGAACTAAGGGTTTGAAATAAAGGTGTAAAGTTTGAAAGTGTTTAAACGTCTTCAATCGAAACATGATTGCTACACGTAAAGTGGCATTTTTCTGAGTGAACAATATTTATCCTAACAGAGAAGGACGGATTATTGAAAAAAGCGATAAACATTCGTTCACACAGTATTGTGATGTGTATAAAATGTAACTTGCATTCATCTGTGTCATTCCCCTGAATTCATTTTCAAATGATACATGAATGAGAGTAGAGAGGGGAAATGAATCAAAAATTTGAGAAAATGAACAAGGCCCATGATGAAGATGATGACGAAGAAGAGATAGTTTAAATGAATAAAAAAAATTGTTAATTAAGTTTTCAAATTCACATGTGTTTCAAATTATACTTTCATTTTTTTCAGGTTTGTTAAAATCCAAAAATGTAACGAAGGTAGTGTTTCTCAGACCGTCACACACACTGTGTCTCATCTCATCTTAATATATCTCACTCTGGCAAAATGAAACTTTAGAAGAACGTGAATTTTAGTTTTGTTTTATCGTTCAATTTATTCTTTGACTTTCAACTACATTTATGTTTAGAGATAATTTCAATATCACTCACACCACAATTGACAACAGAAAACTTAGTGCATACATCACATATGAAACACGATCAGTTGCATCTGATTGATCACATCATTCAGATGTGTTTTCGTTGTTTCTCTTAATATGCTCGACAATATTGAAGAGTGAGTGAGTGAGTGAGAGAGAAATAGTATATGTGTTTCTACTTCATAATTGAAGGACATATATTCTCTCTCTTCTTCTCTCTCTCTCTCTCTCTCTCTCTCTCTCTCTCTCTCTCTCTCTCTCTCTCTCTCTCTCTCTCTCTCTCTATGTGGAGGTGTGGTCAAAACCGGTTTTGAGAAGAGAAGAGAGAAAATGTATGTATGTAGGTGTGGATATGAGTGTGTGTGTGTGTGTGTGTGTGTGTGTGTGTGTGTGTGTGTGTGTGTGTGTGTGTGTTTTTTTTTTGTGTGTGTTCACTAATACTAAGAAAAGGGCCTGAAACAGACAATTTCTAACTACTAAGCGAAAGAGAAGCACGAAGGAGACTGATACGGCGATATGATTGTTACTTGTGCCAGTATTCAACATTGCTTAAAACAAATTTAGTCACACACATTCGCACGCACAACGGAGAAATAAACCATTACCATTTACGTAGCATAAAGCCCACTTGGTTTTCATCCAAGAGCGATTCGACAATAGCTCTGGCGCCACCCCATTCTTTCGATACAACTGATGAATTCCAAGCCAGATTAAACAAACGATGTAACTAACGTACCCCTACTCCCTTCTACAAATGCACTGACATTAATTTGACAGCAAATACTACAACATTTGTTTTGAAATGTCATATTTCCAACGAAAATTGTAAAGTTTACAACCATGGTTGGAATTCTATACATCACAGATTTGTTTGCACTAATACCAAAGCATTTGCGTATTTGGTTGTAAATGTGACATTTCAATTGCGCGCTCAAGCAAGTTGGTATTAGTGCAAACAAATCTGTGATGTATAGAATTCCAACCATGGTTGTAAACTTTACAATTTTCGTTGGAAATATGACATTTCAAAACAAAGGTTGTAGTATTCGCTGTCAAATTAATGTCAGTGTGTATTTTCAGTTGAAAAATCAATGATAATTGGTCAAAAAAATAGTTTTAATTTGAGAATTACAATTTTTACAAATTGAGCTCGTGAGCCAGCTGAGGGGTAAATTTCGAAAAAAAAAATTTTTTGAATTCAGGAAAAAAAATGGAAAAAAATAGGGGGTGAGACTAATGGAATCTTATACATCACATTTTTTGGACCGGTCTATTCCTCGTTGAATTGTTTATTTGTTGCAATATGATTTTTTTTTTTTAAATTGAAAATTAAAATTTGGAGCTTAGTAATTTAGTAAGGAAATTTATATTTATTCTTGAAAATCTGGAATTTTACATTTTTTTTTTTTTTTTTTTTTTGAAATGGTTAAAATGAATATTATTATTAAAAGAAGATTTGATTACAAAACTAATTCAAAATATATGAAAAAACCTCATAGAATTCTATGTATTAAATAACTCTTAAAAAATTGATAAGCCATAAAAGTGTATTTTTTTCATTTTTGTGTGATGTGTTCAACACTATCCAATCGATAATACTTGTCCAATTGGTCGTTGCAAATTTGATAGACGAAATCTTTCTTATTTTCTAAATATTGTCCATGTCCTTCCAGCGATATTTCCTTGAGTTCATTTTTGAAGCGTTTTAATCGTGCAAATTCATTCTTATTATTGTTATTAGGTATCAATGATACTTTCCATGTTGTATAAGGACTGAGGAAATAATCGCCCAATTTAAGTTTATTGAGAATGTCATTCGGTTTGGTTGGTTTTCCATTCTCCAATGAGAATGAAATTTGAACAGTTTTCTCAAGTGAAATATAGTAAAATCGTTTATAGCACCGATAATAATCGTTGCCAATCATTTGCAATGAAATTTTAAATCGGCCAATTTCATCATTAAATTGACTTTGTTCGGTTTGATTTTTAAGTTTCAATTGAATCCAAATATCGTTGAATTTTATAGCGCTCATTGTTAATCCATCATTTATATCAGCTACCAATATCACTTCGTCACCATTCAAAAGTTTCACAAATTCATCTTTGTAATTGCCATTATTCCATACATAAAATGGTTCTGTATCGGTGAAGCTATAATTGCTGTACAAATACTCATCGCGTTCTTGAATGAGCGATTTGGATTCTTTAATTTTTAAAATTAATTCACTAATCCGGCCAATGGTTTTGCTGTTAAATTCAGCATCTGCTGTGATGCTCACATTCGATGGCAAATCAAATTCATCCAAATAATTTTCGGCAAATGGGAATTTATGTTGTTTTATAGCTAAAATTGCGACCAAATATTGCTCAATAATGAGATTTGATTTAATAATAATTTCCATTTTGTTAATGGCTTCTTTCAATTCACGATTTTTAATCTCATTTTGACCGACCGCAATGTCTGCAATTAATGTGGCCAATTGGGCCTTTTCTGTATATTCATCAATTCGATCATAAACATCAATGACCGTGGTAATTCCTTCGTTAAGTTTCTCAATGCAACGCTCAAGATCTGAATTGACAAGAAAACCTTTTGTCATTTGATTGAATAGATTTTTTACATCGCCCAATGTACTCTGTATTGACCATCGACTTATGTCCAATTCTACATGTGATTTTCCATCCGAATTTTCAATCGCAAATTTGATTGATTGTTCGATTATTTTAAGTTGTGGAATCATAATATTGTAAATATTTTGCTCATGCTTTCGATAGACTTCCAATTGTTCGGTAAGATCGTTTAGTGTTTCATCAACTTCTTGAATTTTTTTCTCATCATCACGTATTTGTTCATACGCTTCAATGCCAGCTTCGCCAACTTTAACAATATTTTTCATATGGCCAAGCTTCTTAATAGCCGATTTAATTTTATCACCCGAATCCGTACGTTCTTCTAACAATTTAATCGTATTTTCAATGACTTCGAGTAATTTTTTTCGACTTTCTTTAATTTGCTTAATTTCATTGGCATTTGGAATTTCCGTGCTTTTCAATACTTTTGTAATATTTGCCATTAATGCATCCATATTTCGTTCAACTGGTTTCAATTCGGTAGAATTGTCGGTGCGCAAAATGACATACAAATCGTTTAATTGTTGTTCGAAAAGTTCAAAATTATGTTTTGCTTGTTTTGATATTCGAACAATTTCGTCTTTTACAAGTCCAGATGGAACAGTGACTTTGTGTAGCGTCAGTGTGTTATCGATGACCGTTTCAGCAACTGCAGATCCCGTACCAATAACCGCACCAGCAACCATACCCGGTGGTCCCATCAATGATAATGCTGAACCAATTAATTTCAATGGGCTCATAATTGTGTGAAAAAGTAATTTAGTTTGTAATTTTTTCTTATTCTCTTTGGCTTTTTCAATTTCTTTTTCAGTTTTATTTTTCTTTGCAAATAGTTCGTTGAGTAATTCTTTAATTCGTTCATCTGTTTCATGAATTGTACTACTGATTCGTGGTATAACGGTTTTTTGAATTAAATTACTTGCGGCCACAATCTTTTCATCCAGTAAACTCTTGTATTCATCACGATATTCATTAATATATTCGGTTTTTTGAACTATTTGCAAACGATTCATGCGTTTCTCAATGATTTTCATGTATTCAAGCAAATTCACCACAGCGATATTCGTTGAATGTGATTTTATTGCAAATAATCGACTCAAAACGGATGTGTATAGAAAATTAATCGCTTTTTGATCATCCAATTTTCCTTTAAGTGTTCGACTGTACGTTACAATTCGATCACGTAATGAATCATAGTAAAAATCGAATGACAATTTATTTCGCAATTTAAAATAATGACTTTCAATACTTTCGAATTCAGCAATGAAATCTTGCGTTGTGTATATTTGATTTAAATCTTGATTTTTACTCAAATATTCTAGAAATTTATTCAAATCTGTCACTTGAATATTATTTGCTAAATGTTCGCGCACAAAATGCTTGTAATCGTTAAATGTACGGCTTGGATTGTAAAATTGAAAGATTTTGGGTGTAAATTCATTACAATTTCCACCGTCTTTTCCATTTTCACCAGCTGGCTGCTTTGTGATCGATGATGAATATCTTGCTTCACGTTTGTATTCCGTTTCCCACAGAACATGATCTTTGAAAAATATTGACAAAAACATTCCACGGCCATTGGTTGCCTCTTTTCCACCTATGCCGCCGATACCAGCCGAACCATTTTTACCTATTTTTGAGGGAATTTAGAACAAATTTCGAAATTAAAAATTAAAAATTAAAAAAATATTTAGTTTGAAACAAGTAAATTACATGTAATGTGAAGCATTTATTATCATTTCAAATATATAATGTGAAATGAATTTGTTGGCGAATTTTTCCAAAGATCTTCATTTACCCAAAAACACTCGAAGTCATGCAAATCTTACCTTTTTCGGTGAATACAGCAAAATTAGTTGCATTTCCAAAACCAAATATCATTGATTTTCCAGGATAACCGCCAGGCGCTCCACAACCACCATGACCACCATCAGTAGCTCTTTGGCCATTGTGTCCATAAAAATAGTATCCAATAATATGCTTTCCGTTTCCTCGTTCATGCGATGGTGTTTGAGACATAAATCCGAGTTTATTCAATTCATCAACGTCCGTAATCTGTGGCGGTTCCGCTCCATTGACACCGTCCAGTCCTAAAAGTAATGATGGATTATTAATTCCAAAAGTACTACTATTTACATTCAATGGTTAACTTGGCTAACCAAATAATTAGGAATCATTTTTAGACGCTAAAGCTTACTACGCACTATCAGAATGTTTGTTTGAATTTCAAAGATTTAAGTATATCAACGAATCTAAATCGAAAAAAAATCACGAAAAAAACTGCGAAAAATCCAGACATGTTCATGTACTGAATAAATATCTGCTGATAAATTTAGCAACTAAATTTATCTGCTAAATCGTTGCGTAAACGCTTGCGGTACAATATTCTCCGTGTGTTTGTTACGCTTTGACCGTTAATCCCAGTGATTTGCACATAAACAACGTCAAAGCGTAACAAACATACGGAGAATATTGTACCGCAAGCGTTTACGCAACGATTTAGCAGATAAATTTAGTTGCTAAATTTATCAGCAGATATTTATTCAATACATGAACATGTCTGGAAAAATCAAAGTGAATTTGATTTGTCCAGCATCTTTTCAAAATGATTCAAACATACCTTTTCCACCCTCTTGGCCATTACCACCGTTGCCTCCAACAATATGAACTTGTACATGTGGTTCATCGATACTTTGTCCAATTGCAAACAATTGTCCGGCTGGTCCGCCAACATTACCCGGTGCACCATGTTCACCTCTCTGCGGATAGCTTAATGTGCTCCGATCAACATTATCACTTGGAAAACTTGTACTCGCTCGAGCTGGTTTCATTTTTTCACCATCATGACCATTCAAATTAATGATTCTCTTAGCACCACGTGCGTTCACCACAATTTCCCACACTGGCGATGCAATGGCAATATACTGACTGAATGTGGTTGCATTTATGTCAGCATCAAGAAACACTTTATTTGCCGAAAATATTTCAATATTTCTTGCTGTTCGCGAGCAATTCAATTGAAGAACATCACTTACAAATACATTAAATCCTCTCACAACCAAATGTGTATCATTCATTGTGCAATTATGGGTAAATTTCTGCATGGATTGTCCCCAAATGGCTTGTAATAAATTTAATTTGTATGTATTTACAAATAAATGTTGAATCGAAGCATAAATATTTGAATTGACACGATCAATGGTTTCTTTTATGTCCAATTCATTCACCATTACTTCAACACTTTCAACATTAATTTTTAAATTCATTAGTTTTGTTCCATCGATTTCATTTGATCGTTGTATGCTGTACGTTGATAATCGTTCACGTAAATCGATGAGAAAATTGTACCATGCTTGTGAATTGCTTAAATATGCTTTTAAATTTGTTATATCATTCAAAATTTCAATTGGAATTGTTAGATTTCGTTTACTAAACACTTGTAGAAAATCGAAAAGTTCAATGGATTGAAGAAAGCTCTTGAAATTGCTGCTCACTATACCAATATGTAAGCGATCAATTGTATCGATGAATTGATGTCGAAATACAAGCGGCTGCATTGAATTAATATTTGACAATCTTTTTGACATATTAAGCGTTACATCAATTGATTCGCGTAGATTTTGTGAAAATTGTTGTTCCTTTTGCTTGAAAAATTGTTTAATTTCTGTATTAATGGTGGCAAAATCATTAATTAATTGAGAACGAATTTCCTCCGTAAGATCGTTAATTTGTACTTTTGATTTATCCGAAATGACAAAGCCAAAATCATCGGCTTCCTTTCGAATATATTGCAAATTATCGTTGACAATATTGAGAATGGTTTTTCTTTCTTTTTGTATTAATGGCATTTCAGTCAATGGTCCCGCTTTGTAGGCCAAACGAAAAATGCCAATTCGTGTGTATTTGCCATCTTTTTGCTCCAATAATATCTCGATGAAAAGAATTTTATTTTGAATGGCTTGACGATCATCATCGTTTTGAGTTTCATTAATTTTATTTTGTAAATCAAGTTTGGTTTGTTTTAAAAAGCTTGCAATCGATTCAATGAATGATTCATCATCAATTAACTTTGGTATGTCATCAATTAATTCAACAGTATTTGGTACTTTTGTTACAATCAATGCAAAACCATTGCGATATTTGTCAATGTTTTTTATTAAACCCGTTGCAAAGCCAATTAAACCCATAAAATCAAGACGATCACCGATTGCCACTTGCATTGAATTGTAACTAACGGTGAAGATTAATTTCGTTGATTCGGCAAAATTAAGAAGTTTTCGAATTGAAAATGTTGCTGCAATGTCGACTTTAACACCACGTGAATCGATAAATCCAGGGCAATCATAGTATGCAAGATTGTTAAGATCGTCAGTAAAGAGATTTGGTACGATTGTTTTTGATGTGGTTGTTGATGTGCCGCTTATTTTATCATCTGGATCGATAATTCGAAAACCACCTTTAACACCATCAATTGGAACGGCTTTCAATGCACCATTTGTTAAAAATAATGTGAGCGTACTTTTACCAGCCCCAGTTATGCCAAGCATTAATATTACATCCGTTTGAGTGCCAAGCATAAAACCTTCATCTTGTTCTTTGACATAATCCAGTATTGCACCCACTGAATTATCATTCGCTGCGTTCAATGCACAAATGCCATTTTGTAATTTATTTCGAGGGCCAACACTTTGGCGTCCCAAATTTGGCACTATTAACATTGACAAAATTAAGAGTAAACTTTTCATTTTTTTTTTTTTTTTTTTTCTCAATATTTTCTAGGCTGGTTTTATTCTTTCAAAAATGTTCTCTCTGTCTCGTTCTTTCTAACGTTCTCTCTTGTTCTTTGCTCCGCTCTTTCTTATTATCTCTCGGCTTTTTTCTATCACTATCAATTTCTGACACTTTATTGAATTTTTAATCACTTTTTCAAAACTGATTTTTCAAAAAATTTAGTTTTAATCAAAACGTTCAAAAAATATTTGAATCACTCGACTCGTATGAAATTTGAATACACACTACCGATGCTCAATGTCATGGAACTACCCTTATATATGTTCAGCATTGCAATGGTTTTAACACATATTTATGGAGTGGTTCATACAATTTGAACTCGTAAATTCTGTTGATATAATCAGAGAATGTGAAAGAAAAAGTTGAGATAAATTTGAACAAAAAAAAAAAAAACAAAAAAAAATAATAAAATAAATGTGCCCAAAGGTGAATATCGAAAAAGGTTACAAAATTCATACAAAAATATACGAATGCCAATATGGGAAATATTTCCTTTTCAGAAAAAGACAAATGTGAAAATGGTAAAATGTTGGACATTGACCATTGACCGAGAGAATGAGTAGAATTGTCACATTGATCTAAAACAATGCACCAAATTTTGATCAACAGGTCAAAATGCATTCACACATACGAACAAAGTGAAGAAGGTATAAATTAATAAAACAATAAAAAGTTTGTACTTTTTCAACACAAAGACAAGAAGTTAGAGCTTAGTTAATGTAGCAATACTCGGCATGTA
Source organism: Resseliella maxima (assembly GCA_029041755.1). NCBI lineage: Eukaryota > Metazoa > Arthropoda > Insecta > Diptera > Cecidomyiidae > Resseliella > Resseliella maxima. The sequence goes on along the minus strand of JAQOWM010000177.1, from coordinate 116,645 downwards.
TTCTACATTGCGCTCATATGCCACATATAAATCTTTCTTTTTCTGAAAACAAATATGTGAATTTTTTGTTCAACAATTGACATTTGTATCGACACAAGGGTCAGTATTTGTTTGAATGTCGTCGCGTGAACAAGTGAAACTGAAAACTGAAATACATAGAAACAATTTAACGTATAACATAGAGTGCTATTTTTTTCACACTTTGACATATTTGCAATTAAAACTCAGTGGAAATGGATGGAAAAGAACAAAAATCAAATAAAACCCCACGACAGGATGAAGATAATAATCATAATCCTTGCAAGCTAACGAGAACAAGAGGTGCTGAGAAATTAATTGAAGCAACAAAGATCACAGATGTAAATAATGATTGTCTCGAGTCAATTTTCAAGTACTTGAACTATGGCGATCTGCTAAATATTAATGATTCAAACAAACATCTAAGACAAGCTGCTGGAGCTACATTTGCCCGGAAGATGGGACAAAAAAAAGTCCACATCAAAAATATCAAAATCAGTTCCCATCGAAGTATCGAAAGGGACGCAAGTCAATTAAAGATTAGTGATTTAAAGACTTGTCTACAATTTTTTCGATCTTTTGGATACTTAGTCTGGCGTATTACAATAGACTATGCGAATATTGATAAGAAATACTGTGGTAAAATTGAAAATCACTTGGCTGAATATTGCTGCGAAACATTGGGATTCTTGTCTTTGGAAAATTATTCAACTGGATACTTATTTGATGGCATCGAAAAAACATTTCCGCAAATGAAAAAAGTTGATATTGAAAATTGTCACTTTGGAAAGAAATTCGCATTTGATAAACTCTTTCCCAGCCTAAAATATTTATCATTGAAATCAAATTCATATGAAAATTCAAATGTAATTCAAATTAAAATTCCTTGCCTTTATTATTTAGACATAATTGCAGGAAATATGGAAGAAATGGATTTTCGAGAAATATTACGATTAAATCCGAATATAATAACATTGGCCATTGATGGAAGTTACAATATGGAACTAATTCGTTGGATAAGTCAAAATATGCCATCAATAAAAAATCTGGAATTGAAAGGAGAAATACCCAACACATTTCATGATGAAAATCTCGAAGTGATTCATTTTGATCAAGTGAAGTACTTCTCAATTAATTTCAAAACTTCAGCACCATTAAAATTGTTTCCATTTTCGTTTAGCCAAAAGATTGAGCTTTCGATATTGAACCCTCTTTATTTGAATAAGAATACATTTGAATGTTTTAGCAAAATTGAACCGAAAAAAATACGTTTCAATCATTTAATTGAAGATGGATTCAGTGTCAATGAGCTACTTCAACTTAATAATATATTAGATAATATAGAAATGTTGGTCTTTTTTTGTAATCGATTAAATTACATTTCTGCTGAATGTACTATTCGTTTCATCAATGGAAGCCGTAATTTAAAAGAATTTGCTTTTAATTTGCATGATGAAAGTGATCGAAAGCAGATAAAAGCAAATGTTGGAAACGAATGGAATTTTAATTTGCGCTGTTTGGATATTATTGCAAGGAAGAAATCGAAATAAATGCAATTATTTTCAAAACAATTTTAGTATTAAAATATCAATAATTATATTTAATGAAATTGTATTTTCAGATTAAATTTTTTCATTGCCATTTAACTATGAATTTAAGATCAACAAGATGTTTTACATCCGTCAAAACAACTTACTCTCTAACTAAAGTAGTTCCATACAATTATATTCTCCTTGGATAGGAAACTATTAGAGCAAATGCGTTTTTGAAACCAAAATAAGATGAATTAGGCACGATATCTATTTCTCCGTTTAAAGTAAACCTAAAATGACTGACAAATTATGCTCAAAATTGCATTTTTTTTTTCTGTGTAAGGAATGTTATACAGGTTTTGAACTGTAGCATCTCCATTTACGGTTAAGGTAACAATAAATTCAGCGTCAGTAGAAAATCAAAACTTAATTGTTTTTGCGAAATAATAACAGTTTTATATGGTTCGAACTTCGAACTCATTCAACAATATAATTTAGCTGCAAACGACATGAAACAATAATTCAATTTATTTGTAAATACAGTATGAACTAAATTTGGCTTTTCATACTTCTCAGAATTAATTAATCAATGATGTTTGTGCTATTTACAATGTAATATTACTTAGGCTTTTACAGTGTGATGTGTACGCAAAAATATAAAATGGTATAACATACCTATTAATTTAAAACGTGAATTTTATTTCAATATTTGTTTGTGATTTTTAGGCAAATTGAATTTCGGAAATAGAAAAGATTTCTACAGAAGTTTTTCCACCTGATTTAAAGCAAATTTTGAAAGAATGTTGTTTCCACACCGAAACATCTTTGTTGCAATTGATACTGAAGTGATTTCCGACATTGAAAATTATGTAAATAGCAACAGAGAAATATTAAAATATGATTCGTATAAATATGTACTGTGATTCGAATCTCTACGAGTCTTTGCATGTAATTTATATAGGCGCATGTACGAATCTCTGTTACGCGTAACGAATCTTACGAGTCATTTTATGTATAGGTCATTTTCGAAACAAACAAAGTACAAAACACACCACTGCAAGTGCTAAGAATGTCACTTGTACGAAAAATTTTCCGGCACGCATAAAAATAATTTTGTTAAGCCCATCTCAACAAGAAATGCTATAAAAAAAAATTAATTTAATGTGTGAAATTCGAATTAACATGAAAATCTAAATTAATCCATTATTTTTTTCTCACATTTACGTGAATTTTGTTAAAATTTACATAAATAAACGTTTTTCTCAAATTAAAAAAAAAAAAAAAAAAAAAACTCACAGTTGAAATCAATTTATTTTGAAATGAAATTTGTTGGATTCTTCATAGGTTTTAATTGCGTTGAATTTCTTTTAAAAAAATTGTTTATCCGTTTGTATTTTGAAATTCAAAACTTTGAAATCTCAAGTATTTGTAGACAACAATTTGTCAATTTATTGTCAAATTCCAATGCAAATGTTAATATAGACTGAATTTGGTATTTCCACATTTTGCGATGAATTATGTGAAAAAAAAAATTAATTTAAATAATCATGTCAATTAATTAATTGAAATTATACATATGTTTTTAAAATAAAAAAAAAATCGTCAACAAAAATTATCGTTTGTACGTAAACATTTTGAACAATTTACAATGAACTGTATTGATTTGTAGCGCCATCTAATTGTGATCATATTCCAGTCAATAAGCGAATGTCAACAACTCCAATAAATTTTCGACGCAAAAATTCATATTTCATGTGAATGTCAATTCAGTCACAACTCCAGATAGACGACAATAGAATATTTTGAACAGGAATTTCACTTGTACAATAAAAATGAATCGTATTGCATTAAATTCATCAAAATTCATTGTTCCACGTTTGATTGGGTAAGTTATTTATGTAAATATATTCAAATAAAACCGAATTAATTGTTTTAATAAAAATGAATGTAACAAAATTCATTTGAACCGGGTTTCGTGTTTATTTTTGGTTAGTCGATATTTTTGGTTAAAGTGATTGGTTACGTAATTGCCAAAAAATTGCGCATTCTTTTATTTTCGTTAAAAAAAGAATTTCCTCTGTGTAGGTGTTTGTTTGAAAATTATGCATTTTTCTTAATGAACAATTTGTTTTTTTTTTTTTTTTCAATTTTAGTGCTAGAGCCATGTCTGGTCCAGCTGGTGATGGAAAAGCCGGAGGTAATGATAATTGTATTGTTGTAAATTGGCACAATGATTTAAAAAAAATTCTTGTTTTACAATTTTAATCATAGCTATTCGTGAAGCTGGTGGTGCTTTCGGTAAAATGGAAGTTGCTCGTGAAGAAGAATACTTCTACAAGAAGGTAAATTTCATTTTTTTTTTTCATTCGTGAAAATAACATGTTTTTCGCTTCTTCTTCTTCTTCTTCTTATCGTGTTACTTAACCTTTTTTGCTCAATAACATTCATAATGCAAAAACAATGATAATCAAATAATAAACGATGAAATCGACAAAAAATAATTTGAGTTGTTTTTTTGTTTTCATGTGCAGCAACAAGAACAATTGAAAAAGTTGAAGGCTGACCAAATCTCGCAGGCCGATTACCATCAAAAACAAATTGAAGAGCACGAACAAGCTTTGAAACGTCATAAGGAAGCTCTTGCAAAAATGTCCAAATAGATCAACCGATTTCTTGTTTTTTTTTTTTTTTGCTAGCCATCAACATCAATCGTGTTTGAATTTAGTTTAAAATTCACCAAAAAACAATTTAATTTTCGCAAAGCGTTTGTATCACATCCTTCCCCATTATGGATGCATTTTGTTCTGATTAAATCTATCAGTAAATAAATAAATAAGAAAGTGAAGAAAGTGAAGAACAGTTTGGTTTTATTTTTTGCCAATTGTTCTTGATCAATATATTTAAACTTAAAAACAATTTTAACATCTAATTGTATAGGTTTTTCTCTATTCATGTGTATTTTGTAAGTTTCGTAACAGCATAATCTTATTAATTTCGGCAATGTCACGATTCAATTTGGCAGTTTCAAGTTGTGCACGTAAGATGTCCATTCGTAGTGCATGCTCTTTTGCTTGCATTTCAATAATCAATTGAATTTCATCGGTGCATTTATTATTACCAATCGAACTATTTGTACTAAATGAACTGTTTCGCAGCAAATTTAATACATCAAAATTTGTAGCAACGGGATCAATGAATGGTGGATTATTACCAAACGGTGAAAATGTATCATCGGTAATGTTTTGTTTCTTCGGTTTTTGCTTTTTAACATCACTTTCGGTGTTATTCTCATTGTTGATACTCTGTGATCCGAAATTTGTTCCACCAACATTCGATGATGATTCATCTTTTATTTCAACTTCACATAAATTCTGCGTGGTTTTTTGCCTAATTTTTTTTTTTTGAGAAAAAGACAAAGAATTGGGAAATTTGAAATATTGGACATGTTAGGAAATTGGAGAATTTTGCAAAAATTTTTGGAAAAATCAGAAAAAAATTGGAAAATTCAGGAAAAAATGAACAAAAAAACAACAACAAAAATAACAATAAAGAAGAAAAAAACGAAAAAAGTGAAAAATTGAGAAAAAAAAAAAAAGAATTAATAAAAAATGAAAAATTGGAAAATTTGAAAATTTGAAAATTAAAAAATTGCTAAATTGAAAAAATGACAAAAAAAAAAAATAAAATAAAAATTCGTAAAATCGACGAATATTTTTCTGTATTTCTCCATTGACATGTGTGTCTCAGGTAAATACCAATTAAATAGCTCATCATCATCGTCGTCGTCATCGGAAAGTACTTGTGTTTCGGTGCCATTATTATTAATTGGTGAAACATTATCATCGGTAGACATTTGATTGGTGGTTGAACCATCGATTGCTTGTATTGGATCATTTTTGCATGTATTTCGTTTAGCATTTTGCATAAAATCCCAAATTTCAAATGTAAATGCATTGGGTCGTTTCTTATCAGCTATTTCTTGTCCATATTTTGATACTCGATTTGTGTAATCAAGAATTTCGGAACGTGTACATGCTACACCAAGAATGAATATAAAAAAGACAGAATTTAATCTTCTTCCACTAAATTTAATAATATTGTCAGTCGAACAAAAAAAGTAAAAACAACAAATTACCTTTCATTCGTCTCCATTGTTCTTTAAGTCGATTACAATTTCGTTCATTGCCGAACACTTTAGAAAATTCATCATGAACCGATTTCCATGCTCGATTCTTAAGCGCCGTTAAATCGGCATCCAAACGTTTATTTTCAATGATGTTCATATCACGTTTGCACAATTCCAAAAGATAACGCTTTTCCTCATATGCCCAATTTTGTGTGCGTTCGCGCTTTTTCAAACGACTTGTTGCATTCGATCGCGACAACATTCTGTCTGTATTGTATTTTCGTTTTTTTTTTTTCTTTAAATTTTTTTTTTTTTGTTCGGTTTTTCGCAAGTTTTAACCTTTGTCGAGATGTTCTTAAGTCCAAAAGTTTAAATTTCAATCTGCGATAATGTAAATTTCAAATTAAATTCACCAAACGAAATGACGAAAATCATATTTTTCAATTTTTTTTTTTTTTTCGAAACGAAAGCAATTTAGTGAGATGAGCAAAGCTTTATTTTGACAAATCAAGCTTTTTATCAATAATAAAGACTCAAAGTCTCAATGGTATTGATATATATATATATGCAAACAGTAACGATTTCACTTCAAACATCATCTTAGTTGCCACTTGTTTCATTTTATCATAATGTTGTATATTATGATATATTCTATATCGCTGATTATGTCGCATCAGTGTGCTTATACTACAATAGCACAGGTGGATTGGAAAATTGGATATTGTGATGCCATCGAAAAAAATATATATCTACAAATAAAATATATGTAAAATAAATTTAGTTGGTACATTTTCACTTGCTATTGTGGATGGACATACACAATGAATTTTAAGGGTGTATAATTCGATGATTTTTACAGCGAATTTCTTTTTACTTTCTCTCTCTCTCTCTCTTTCTCTTTCGAATTTTTTTTTATTTTCATTTATTTATTGCAACAATATAAATATTTTTATTGTTAAACGCATTGAAAATGTTTAAATGTCAACAGGATATTTTTGATTTTCACAAAATAAATCAATATGTGCATTTCAAGATTGTGTTAATTTTGTTGTTTTTGCTTATGAAATTGAAAATCGATGTTTAATCGTCTTGTTGGTAGGTTTTAACGAAATTTATTACAAAATGACCACATTAAACAGATAAACACACACACACACATATATATATATATATACACCAACTAAATACAGAAAAATGAAGAAGAGCAAAAAAAAAAAAAGAAAAAAATTGTGAATGAAAAAAGAACAACAACAATAACAACAAATTAACAATTGTAATGGCTATTGGCCAGTGCCAGATTAGCAAGTTAAAAGAGAGTCTCGTTTTGGTGTTGTACTAACGAACGCCAAGACGCTAATTAATTAAATCTCAATATATATCGTTCGCCTTACGTTCGACAAAACGACCGAAGACTAAGAAAATGTCCTACATCACAGTTTGCTGTAAAGTCAATACTATATACATTTTAAAATTACTCATATCGAAAAATATGATTCTAAAACATGATATAAATGTGCGGCACTCTGTGGCTATGGCTATGGTTATATTTAATAATATGTTATATGGATATATTGTTTATGTGTAGATATATGTATATTTGAATTTTCACAGAGAGGAGTGTGATAGAGAGAGAGAGAGAGAGAGAGAGAGAGAGAGAGAGAGAGAGAGAAAGAAAGAGATAGAATAAGATATAGTACAGGGATTTACATAAGAATTCCTTGGCCGTTTGTGTGGCATAAATAGCAGTGAGCGTCCCTAGTCAATGACTAAAAACAATTTGATAGTTTAGCGCAAGTCTTTTACCGTACAAATTATGTATGATGAGGAGCGAAGAACGTCCAAGTTGTCTTTGCACAATGCCGTTGCCGTTGCCGTTTTATGTCGTTGTGCTAGAGAGACGATGCGAGGGGGAGCGAGAGAGAGAGAGCGAGAGAGAGAGAGCGAGAGAGAGAGCGAGAGATAGAGAGCGAGAGATAGAGAACGAGAGAGAGAGAGAGAGAGAGGTAGAGAGAGAGCGCGAGAGAGAGAGAGAGAGAGAGAGAGAGAGAGAGAGAGAGAGAGAGAGAGAGAGAGAGAGAGAGAGAGAGAGAGAGAGCGAGAGAGAACGAGAAAGAAAAAAGCGAGTAAGCGAGTGAGGTAGCAAAAAGTAATGTCTTTGGCAATTGAATGCGCTAGTTGGCATTGACTTCAGTGAGAGAGTAAAATGTTTTCTCATTTGTTCATACCGTTGTTGGTTTTGTTATTTCAAATCATCAATATTGTCTCATGCCTCTTTGTATTTATATCATTCACACTTATACAGTAAGTACGACGGAATATTCGTTAACATTACCATTTTTGCTCTGAAATCAAGAGAGAGAGAGAGAGAGTGAGAGAGAGAAAGAGAGAGAGAGAGAGAAAAGAAAGAGATAGATAGATAGAGAGAAAGAGAAATTGTGAGCAATTTATTCGCTCGCCCATTCGATTATTCGTTTATTCATTCGCTCAATCGCTCCAACAATTCTCGCTTCTTATATTCTAACCATCGACAGTATTCAGCATCCATAGCGTATTGTTGGCAATTGCGGCACCATTATAACAAAAATATAAATGAAAAATTCGGTCGATATTTATTTAAATGAAATGAAGAAAAGAATGGAAAAGAAACATAGAACATAATACGGCAAATCAAAATATAATTGAATATGTCAACATTTCTATATTGTATATGAAAGTAGATAAAGTCTCATTCATTCTCTGTCTCTGTCTTTGTCTCTCTGTTTTTTCGTTATTCCATCCATCTTATCGCCATAGCTATATTATAAAATAAATAAACACCATTGAATTCGGTACGATTCACGTACCTTCTTCGATTCAAAAGAACGGAATCCAATGGCATGGAATATGCAAGCGATTGATGTGGAAAATATTCCAATGTCTTTTATATTTTCTCCGTTGTATGTATCTCTTCTTACTCCAACACCACTAATATTGACGTTGCCGCCGCCGACGCCACATCCATAGCACACCGTCGTTATTGTCGTCGTCGTCGTCAACATCGTATGCAGTTGTCATGAATCGACAAATATATGAAAAACATAATAGAAGTATGAATATTTCTATAGAAATAGAAAGTGAACTGAGAGAAATATAAAATCGGCCCTATGTAATACATAATACACAAAATGTGGATAGAATGTCAAGATGTAAAGGATTGCCAGAGCGTTTGGCGTTTGCATTTACAATTGAATATATTACATTTATCACTTCACATCATAGGCAAAAACATTGGTCAAATCTCAGCAAACACTCACTTCATTTTAAAAGTGAAGAAGAAGATGATGATCATGAAGAGGAGGAGGAGGAGGAGGAGGAGGGGGGAGGGGGAGGAGGAGTAGGAGGTGGAGAAGAAGAAGGAGATGGACGATAAAAAAATCACTCTTCATATACACATTCATTGAACATTGTTTAAACAAACGTAATGAACGTAAGTGGTTACAGCTAACTGTTTGCGACATCATCGCTTCGATGCGTCCCTCTTTTAAGTACATATCGCTTCCTTTCTCTTTCTCTTTCTCTTTCTCTCTCGCTCTCTCTCGCAGTCACATATTTTGCAGCTAAATGAAACGAAGCACTTAATATTTTTCGTTTTTTTTTCTTTTAATAATATTTACACCACATTTTATATTAAATTGATACCAATCAATACTAAAAATTCCTTTTTTTAAATATTAATCAATATTAATAGTCCTGTTTTACATTGCTCAGTAGTAGCCAACGTTTGTTATTTGTCTCCTTATATTGATGAAAGCGAACACATGCATAATTAAACCTAGTATAATGAGTCCCGCGTAATCAAACAGAACATCGCTTGGTTGCGTTCGATATGATAAATTCTGCAATACTTCTGTTCCATTTTTGTAGCAACTTCCACCATATTTTTGGGGACATTCTTCAGTGAAAATTGTGGAAAAAAGAGAAAAAGTGAAAAATCTATTAATTTTTTGTTAGAAAAAGGGAAATATGAATTTCGTCATGTTGAAGTTGAATAAAAGTGAATTTCATCAAATTGAAGAAATTTCAGAAATTATTTTTTTAATATTAAAAATTGCAAAAAAATCCAAAGAAAACTTTTGGAAATCAAAAAAAAAAAAAAAAAAAGTTTTCAAATACAAACCAATGTGAGTGACATTGCTCCAAACAGAAATCATAAGTGCTTCATTTACAAAGAAAAATGGTGATAGATATCGAATAATTGGGAAAGCATCAATATTCATATAAAATCCGGATAAACATAAAAATAATAAATCAGTTATCGATGCAATTTCCGTGATGACAACTTTGAAAAGGCCCGACATAAATAAACCGTATGCATTTGATGTAAATGATCCGATAAGTAGTGTGAAGCCAATTTTAAGAAATAGCCAAATGCCAGTATTGAAACCAGCCCATGTATATAAAATGGCAATACCAGTAAATGATCTTAAAAATGCAACCGGCAGCACATTAAACACTTCGGCAACGTAATATGCGGAAAAATTGTAAATATGTTCATTGGTCTCTCGTCGTAATATTGGCATCAGTGACGGATAATAATTCATAACGCCATAGCATGTTGTAAATAAAAGTTCACAATTTATAATAAATAATGCACCATTTACACCCTGAATTGATTCTTGAGTTCGGCCAGTACTATCGTGGTATAGAAATGCCATGAAGAAAAATGGTATCTAAATTGAATGCCAAAAATTTGATTATTTTTTTTTTTTTTTTTTGACTTATTTCAATATTGAATGAAGTGCATTTACTTACTAAATACCAAGCAATATCTATGGAAATTTCACGTATGCTTCGTCGAGTGTTTAGAAGTGAGCGCTTCATTAGCAACCATACTTGTCCAATCCAATGTGCACTTTGTCTAAAAAAAATGATTTATTAAACAAAATGATCGCGAAATTTACGACTTGAAATTTTAACAAAAATTGTAAATGATAAAAAAAGTGAAAATTATGAACAAAAAAAATTCAAATGAAAAAAAAAAAATCGCTCACATTTTGTAGTTATTTTTGTTGAATTGTTCCACATTTTCAATATTTGGCGGTTTGTAATTGTTCGATTGACGAAGGATTTCAATAGGTTTTTGAAAGAATGACGTGTATTCACTTCCATTATGTTCTGAACTTGATAAAACTTTCAAATAAAAATCGGCTGGATTGTATGAAACTGGACAATTAAAACCCAATCTAAAAGGAAATAATGAAATTATTTTTAAAACTTGAACTGGTTTATTATTCAAAATCAGAAATCCTAAACTACGAAAGTCTAAAACAAAAATTCCAATCGAGAAATTCCAATCAAGAAATTTCAAATTAAAACATCAAACTTACTTGGAAAAATGTGCGAAAGCCTCATCAGTGGTGCCATGAAACACACATCGGCCGGCATACATCAGAATAATGTGTGAAAAACATTCAAAAATCTGTGATGTTGGTTGATGAATCGAGCACAAAATGGCTTTGGCTGGCATATGATTGTTGGAACTTTTTGTTGTTGCCAATTCAATGCCGTATCCATTGTCAAGCGCATCATTATCATTATTTATTAGCATATGCGATTCAATATCACTGTTTGTATTTGATAAATACTTTAATGCTTCGATAACTTTTCTCGCATTAAAACTATCTAGACCTGTCGTTGGCTCATCACAGAAAATAATCGGTGGATTTGTTAACAGCTGAAATTGTGTGTAATTATAAATAATGTGTGAAAGCGATTGCGATTATAACGATTATCAACGATTGTCTTTGATATCATACGATGTATCAACAATCGTTTTTCATGAATAAACTTACATCGGCGGCCAAATTGAGTTTTTTTCTTTCGCCACCGGACAAATTGGAAATTCGATTATTGGCAACACTTCCCAAACCAAGTTCCCGTAATAAAAAATCGATTCGTTGATTTTTACGCGATCGTGACCATTTTCGGTCTAATTTTAATTGTGCCATAAAGTATAGATGTTCATTTGGTGTAAGCGTATCAATTGCAATATCGAATTGTGGCACAAAACATGAGATTTTTGTCATTGTTTTTCGATTAATTTCTGTACCATTCATTAAAATTCGACCAGTCAATGGGCCTCGAAAACGTTGCGATACACTTGCTAACAAAGTTGTCTTGCCTGCACCACTTTGACCAAGGATAGCCACAAGCTGCCCACTTTTTAAACATCCACTCACTAACAATTTGAATGAATTTGAAAAAAAAAAGATATTTTTTGTAGGAAATTTTAATTTTTTAAATATTTTTAATAATTTGTACAAATCACGCGGAATTTCAATAAAAATTCATTGGATTTTATGAAATGTTGACGAAATTTTATTGAATTTTAACGAATTACAGTTAGATTTTAATGTAAATAAAGCGAATTTACATGAAAACCATTTAATCTTTGAAGAAAATTTGTTAAATATAGATAGTTTTTTTTGTGTGTGAAAAATCAATAAAATCTATTAATCTAATCTAATTTTATACCATTATCCAGAATATGTTTATGTTCCGTATTAACGTGACATTTTAAAATATTTAATTCCCGTTTCTCAATTTTAATATTGAGATTTCTCCATTCCAAAACAACGTTTGTGGACATTTCCCTGAAGTTTTAAAAGAAAGTCGTCGAAATATTTGTTGTACTGAATTCACTAAACAAGAGAAACTGTTCACGCAATGCATTGATGAACTAGAAAAATGTTCAGATGATTTGTCTGGTTCACGAATTTGGGATTATCAGTGCGCTCAATATAGATAATACGCAGTCATTGTAATCATAATGCAAATATTCTTAGTTTTCAATTTCATGAGACTTATCTTTGTCGCCACATTTCATCTACACTGCAAACAAATTAGTATTTTCAAGAGAATTATGTCTAATTTGAGTTTCGAGAAAAAAAAAAGAGAGCTGACCTTATCATGATAAGATAAGATGAATTTAATTACCAAACACGAGACAGACAAATGAATTTATCTTTTCAAAGGAAACATTGTAAATTCATGAAGATATTCATCAGATGCACGAAAAGTCAATAAAAATGGAATGAAACAATATATCGCAATACGAGAATGATGCAGTACAATCAGACAAAAATAATGAATTTCATCATTTTTATTTTTATTTTTTTTTTTTTCATTTACAAACGACATATGCATTCAAATACGAGCCTTTTTAGCCATGAATGAAATTTCATTAGTATTTGTTGCAATATATGAAAAATCAGTGACATGCAAATGATAAGACATTTATCATTTTCCAAATAAATCCACTGAAAAATGTTGTAAATTAAAACAAAACGTATTTCATTTATAAAGACATAATTTAAGTAAAAAGCATGGTAAAATAAAAACATTTATTGCACTTAAGATTTCTCAAATTTTAGCTTAAGATTTATCATCAAGGAAATAACAATGATAATTTTGATTAATAATATCCAGCGCTTTGCATAAAACGTCGAATGCCAATAAAGGCCATCGTATGCATCACCAAACCCATCACAACAAGCCCGAAATAGTCCCAAAGCACATAATTCAATCCGGTGTTGAATGATATATTCATCAATACATCCGTTCCATTTCTCAAACATAAGCCTTCAAAACGTGCCGAACATTCTGAAAATATAAAAGGGAAATATTCACTTATATGCGTTATATGCGTAGCATGACTTTACATTCATTTATGTCAATTTCCCCATAAATATTTAATCGAAAAAAAAAAATGTCAAACTTTTATTATTGAAAAATTATTGTAATTAACATGTAACAATCAATAAAAACCGAATCATTCTCACCAATTTCATTGACATCATACCAAAAACAAATGGATATTGCTTCGTATGCATAATAAAATAATGATAAATATTTTAACGTTGGATAATCACTCAAACTAACATAAGCTCCAGATATTGCAAGGAAAAATAAATTGAACACCGTTGGCACTTCGAGTATAAGTGATCGAAATACACCCACTAACATTAAACCGTATGCATTCGATGTGAATGCTAGAAATATCAATGTAATCCACATTTCAAGGAAAAAAATTAGCCCTTTTGTAAATCCAACCAAATTGTATGCAATAATTAAACCAAACAGTGGCCGAATACTTAGGAATGGCATATCACTCAATATATTTGCTACATAATATGCCGATAAATCGTAGATTCGTTCATTTGTTTCACGTCTCAATAGCGGTGTACTTGCTAAATAAAAGTTTAAAATTCGATACATCGTCGAAAACATTATTTCACATGTTATCATAAAAAAAATTCCTTGAATATTTTGCACATCTTCTTGTATGGTGCCTGTTAAGTTTGTGTACAGCAATCCCATGGCGGTGAATGGAACCTAGAAAAAATGTTTAAGACAGACGCATTTTACTTAAAAACGATAAAAAAATTAAAAATTGAAAGTTTTGACTATTTATTAATAAATCGAAAAAAAAAACATTAAAAAATGTATTAAAAATTTCAAAATTCGAGCAAAAATTTTAAAAATAAAAATAATTTTGAAAAAAGATTTTTTTTTCGAAAAAATCGATTTTTTTCGAGAAAAACTGAATATATATTTATTCTTCGAAACAAATTTTTAAAAAAACATTGAAATTTACAAAAATAATGAAATAAAAAAAACGAATTTTTGAAAAAAAAAATCTTTCTAAAAAATCCAATTTTAAAAATGAGCAAAAGAAAATCAATGAATTTTCAAAAATGTTGAAAATTAAATTCAATCGAACGACAATGAGTCGATTAAAATAATTCAAATTCCAATGAAACATTAAATACAATTTTTCAAAAAAAGAAATCCCTATTTAATTCTGGATTAATCTCAATTTGAGATAAACTCACCAAATAACAAATTAACGCTATAAACAATTTTTTTGCATTGCGTTTTGCATTTATAGCAGATCGTTGAATTAAAATCCACACTTGTTTGATCCACAATGAATTATGGCTAGAATTTACAATTTAAAATAACCGAAATTACATTACATTAGGGTCTAACGCCCTTAATCGTTTATAGTGATTTAGTTTAAGAAAAAAAAATGTCCATACTTTTGGCATTTATTCAAAAATAAGCTATCCATGGCCAAATCCCCCCCATATAAGTGACTTGCTTGATCAGTCTCAATGTTAAAATTGTTCATATTATTTGTGGCTTTTATTTCATTTCCTGTGTCTGCTTGTGAGAGAACTTTTATGAAAAAATCGGCTGGATTGTAAGACACCGGACAGTGAAATCCCAAACTAAAAATGCAATTGGGAAACGATAATTTATATGAAACGAAATGTAAACGCCCATTTTTAAACCCTTTCGAAAGATCCACACAAAATTACATGACACTAAAACCATAATTATATGATAAGCAAACACAAACCGTGCAAAATAATCAAATGCCTCTTCAGTGTTGCCTTGAAAAACGCATCGCCCAGCATGCATCAGAATGATTTGTGAAAAACATTGAAAAATATCCGATGTTGGTTGATGTATCGAACAAATGATTGCTTTTGGTGGCACTTTAATGGGTGTTTGCACTTTAATATTTAATTCAATATCATTTGATGGTTGATCTTTTGACAATGATGAAATATCATTGCTTGTGCTCGACAAATATTTTAATGCTTCAATGACTTTTCGTGCACCGAACGAATCCAATCCAGTCGTTGGCTCATCACAAAATATAATCGGTGGATTTGTCAGCAGCTAAAATAGATTTAAATGTCGAATTGAACAATAAAAATTTGGAAATGATTTTACAACTTGAATTTAAATATGCCGAAAAATGGAAAAATTTGTTTAAAAAAAAGAGAAAAATTAAAAAAAGAATGTGAGGGAATTTAAGATTTTAACGTAAGATTCTAATTCATAACGAATCATTGTTACCTCCGTGGCTAAACTTAATTTTTTCCGTTCACCGCCCGACAATGTATTGATTCGATTGTTGGCAACACCTTGTAAACTAAGTTCACGTAATAAAAATTCAACCCGTTGACTTTTATGCAACGCCGAACATTTTCGATCCAATTTCAATTCGGCCATGAAATACAAATGTTCATTTGGTGTCAATGAATCAATCGTTATATCAAATTGTGGTACGAAACATGAGATTTTTGTCATTGTTTTTCGATCGATTGGTGTGCCATTTAGTAAAAGTTGCCCATCCAATGGGCCACGAAAACGATATGATATCGCAGCCAATAATGTTGTTTTTCCAGCGCCACTTTCACCCAAAATTGCAATCAAATGGCCACTTTTCAAGCTGCCATTCACTATGCAAGCAGAATCACAGGCGAAAATGTTGAAAGAAGAAAAAGAAAAAATGATTGTAAAACTTGAAGGAAGGAAAAAACATGATTGGAAAATTAGCACGGAAAAAAATACATAAATTGTAATTTTTCATGCTTAAAATATTACCATCGCTAAGAATTGTTTTCGTATCCACTTGTTTTTTGCATTTCCAAAAATTTAATTCTCGTTTTGTAATTTCCAAATTTAAATGTTTCCATTCTAAATTGAATGAATGCTCCATATTTTTTTATTTTTTTATTTCTTCACTTTTAACCGCAAAATGTCGATAAACTACCTTTAAATTTAGCACAACTATCTTCCAAAAAAAATTACCAATTACAAAATTCGATGTAATAACAATAAAATGTTTAAATTGACTAATTGAAATATAACGAATTGCTTTGAATCACACGATAATAACATTCCAGGTCAACAGAACAATAATCTTTCATTAATATCGCCAACAAAATCAAATAAACTCAGCACCAGATAAAAAAAAAAAACAAAAATCATTTTTATAGCTTCGCAATGGAATTCAATACGATATAGATACGCATACATTTGGTATGAAATTCAATTTAAAACAGAATTATGATGCGTTCACAATTCATGTTAACCGATTCAAGCTGTCATGAGATGTCAACTGTGAACCAATCACAATGACAAAACGTCAATGTTTTGTATTTATTTTAGATAGAAGAATAATCAGTGCGATTACTTGTGAAAAGTAAAAAAAGATTCTAACGTTTAAAAAAAATATGTATTCGTGGCCGGAACAAACGTGAAAAATGTATTCAATTACATTGTTTTTTTACATAAATTACATCATAGTTAACTAATTCCATCCAGGCACATTTTTTTCACACGTTTTTCTTCGCAAACAAAAATAAGAATTTAGGCTTGGATTTTTTTTGTGTCGATTGTTTATCGACGGAATTTTTTGTTTCTTCTTACAAAAAGTTTGCGTTTTTAAATTTCGGGCCAAAATGAGCCGAAACGTTTTGAAGAGCAGCATTTATAGTGCATCAATTAATATTGTATTTCAGGTGAGTTGGTTGCGATTTGAAAATAGCTAAAAAAGTGCAGTGACTGAGAGAGAAAGAGAGAGAGGCAACAAGCGAATGAAAAAGAAAACAAAACATTATATAAACAGTTGTTATTTTATGAGTTTATGTAAATAGCTTGACATTTGGCATCATTCATAATTTTCTCAGCAAAAAAAATATCTAATATTAGGCACACTTTGTGATTCATTTGCCAAATAATAATAATAATTGTTTTCTCGCACATTTTTTTTTCTTCTCTCGTCTTTTTGCATGCGATTCAATTTTGTTTTTGAATTGCAATTCTATTTCTAGATTGTGTGCCGATTCATTACATTTGGAATAAATTCATTTGTTATTCGAATTGTCGACCGAGATGCGCTTGGTATTATGAATGTTCGTTTATTATTGTTAGAAAGCACACTTGCTTTTTTATCGCGTGAAGCAATCCGACGTGCAACACTTAGTTCAACATCAAATCCCCATGAGAAACACATTTGGCCGCATATCATTAATCAGCTGTGGTTGACGTAAGTTTACTTTTTTTTTTTATTTATTGTTGTTAAACATTGTTGAGAGATGAAGATTTAGGCAATTTTATGCAAATTAAAGCAAGCTAAGGGAAGGGGAAAAAAGTTTTAAAAATTGAGGAAAAAAGATAAATAGAAGAATCCGACGAAAAGGAATAAAACTTTTATTATAAAAGACGAAGAAGAAAAAAAGAACAAAAAGGCGAAAAAAAGGAGAAAAATGGAAGAAGCAAAATATAAATCGAATGATTTGATCATATTTGTCGACCAAAATACTAACAAATGATTTTATTCCCCACAAGATTGCCGATTTATTGCATTTTCTCGGGACCATGTTTGTACATTTGGCTAAACTACGGATTTCCAGTGTCTGACGAACTTTATGAACAGTACAAATTCGGATGTATTTGCATCATTGTGTCTGGCATTATTGAATTATTAGCAGAAACGCCTGTATTTGTTGCACAAGTATTTTGCTTTATTAAACTCCGTGTTGTGCTTGATACACTACACATATTTGTTCGATCAACATTGTTCATTGTGCTTGTATTAAATGATCCAAAGCATGCTATTTACGCTTTTAGCATTGCACAAGTTGGCAGCACAATTACCTTTGTAATTGGTTATTATGTGTATTTCATTCATTATATCGATCGAATGAAAAAACTGACAGCAGCAAAAAAACGGAATTCAGACATTGGTGAAACCGTTGAAAATAAAACAGTATCAGATGATTCCATTCCATTTAACAGTATTCAACAAATGTTGCCCGGTTATTTGGAGAATTCTGTAAGTTTGAAATTTTTTTTTTTTTTTTTTTTTTGAGGTTAAGAAATACAAAAGAGAAAAAAAATAATGGAAAAACACGCAAATTAGTCGAAAATGATCAAATCTTCCTTTGCTATTTTAGTTGATATTATTAATCCATTCGAATTTCTTCCGCAGGGTTCAATATTCGATGAAAATCTCCAAACGCTGGTGTTGAGTTTCTTCAAGCAAGGCTTTCTCAAACAAGTGTTAACCGAAGGTGAAAAATACGTAATGAGTATTAGCCCAATTATGACATTTGCACAACAAGGTACTTATGACATTGTGAATAATCTCGGCAGTTTGGCGGCACGTTTTGTATTTCGTCCAATTGAAGAAAATAGCTACTTTTATTTCACACAAACACTGTCGAGAGACATTCCACTGAATAACCAGCCACGCGATAAAGTCAAACAAGCCAGTTTACTGCTTTATAATTTATTAAAAGTTGTCACATCTATTGGTTTAATTGGAATGGTGTTTGGACAAAGTTTTGCCAAAACTGTGCTTACACTTTATGGTGGATCGAAATTTGTTGAAGATGATGGACTATCCGTTGTTTTACTGCGATGGCATGCCGTTGCTATTGTTTTGCTTGCAATCAATGGTATCTGTGAAGGTTACATGTTTGCAATAATGACCAGCAGTGAATTAGACAAGTAATTTGAAAAGATTGAAAAAAACAATTTCTTTGAACAATTTTATGAAATCATTTTTTTTTTTTGGCAGGAAATCATTTAATTTAGATTTTTTTTCTTTGAAAAATGATATTGTGATTTTTCAAGAGGAAAAATATGAATTTTCTAAATAGTTAAACTAAGCAAAATCACTTTAAAATTTTTTTATTCATTTTCTCAGGTACAATTACTACATGGGATTCTTTTCGGTGACATTTCTTCTATTGTCATACCAATTAACAACATTTTTTGGACCAGTCGGTTTCATTTTGGCCAATTGTACAAACATGCTGTTGCGAATCATATTTAGCAGTCGATATATTCGAAAACAATATCATTTAGTTGATCTCAAGCCATTGGATGGAACTATTCCAAGTATATTGTTTGCGATCACATTGATAGTTGCTGGCATTTTATGTAAAATGTCCGAGGTAAGAACAAATTGTGTGCAAAATCTCATAAAAATGCAAAAAGTTGTAATTTTGGACAAAAATCAGCAAATATAATTTACTTACATAAATATACACATTTCTTTGACAAATGAAAAAATATAGCAACTTTTTACATTTTTCCTTTTTCATGCATTTTTTTTCCAAATTACTTGTCTAATTTACAGACCAAAAAAATACCAATTTAATCGTCCGATGTCAATGATTTACTAATATTTTTCGTTTATCTTTGCAGAATACTTTGTTCGAAAAATCACTAATTGGTCACATACTGATCGGTGCTGTATGCTTTGCATGTACGGTTGGCATTTGGGCATACGAAAATCGTTCATTAATCAAAAACTACATGCACAAGAGACGCCACAGCAAATAGTCGAATCAAACCAAAGAAACCAATAATTTTGAACAGAAATTCTATAAATGTTTTTAATGTTGAAATATGACAAAGCGAATTATTTTTGTAATTTATTTTATTTAAATTTGTAAAATGAAAAAAACAGTCAACGAAACACAACGACGCAGAAGATGTTTTTCTTTTTAAATTGTGTAATAAATGTTTTTATTTATGAAAAATACGGTTTTTAGACAAATTTATTCAACTAATATGGCTAATGTAAGTAAAAATAAGCAAAAATCAGGTATACGATCTTTTTTCTGTTTTTATTTTTCACCTGAATAATTTCGTATAAATAGTTATTTGTTTTTTTGCGGGCAGATGTTTTAATCTGTTGTTAATTTTGTTGAATGTTGACGTTTTTCTCAACACATTTTTTTTTTTTTTTTATAATCGGACTTAATCGAGTTATCAATTTATGATAAATTGTGACTGACAACAATAATGCTGGCGAATTTATAAAATTTTAAATCATTTTTGAAGTGCATACTTTTAACGGAAATACTTAAATTTTCAGAAATTGTAGTTTAGAAGACTTAGTTTTTTTTCTTGGATGTGCATTTTTTTTACAAATCAACCCGAGACACATTTTCAGAAGATTTGTTTAAATAAATTGTTAAAGAATTTTTTAAGACAAATTTTCATACAGAATAATTTCCAACAAAGACAAGAAAAATTTGTAAAAATTAACCAATAGTCCTTCAAGTTTGTCCCGTTTTTTTTCAATTTGGCCAATGATTGGAAAAAAAGAAGTAAAGTTATATTTGTTTTTTTTTTTATCTTCGCTAAAAGTAAATCGGGTGATTGCAAATATTTTCCATTTAACGTATTTTTCCATATTCTTATTCATATAAATTGTTTTTTTTTATCAATAAAGCTATTTCATAAGCATAAGTATGTGCACATTTGTTTGGCTTTTGGTTGATTTTCTGTTTGGCAATTTTCATTTTTGGCATCGGATAAAAAGCAATAAAATATGGTAAAATACTTAATTTCTAATACAAATATTTATGCGATTTTTTGTTTTACATTTATAATTTGCTTTAAAATATTTCTTGCATAAAATGTGATGTTTGATAAGGTGATTCACATTTTTTCTATTTATTTTTTTTTTCAATATCCAATTTTTTTTTTTTTTTTTTAGCTTTTTAAGCATTTTTGTTTTGTTCAATGGTTAAACCGGGAATAAAGTGGAATATTTTTCCAACCTGATTGTTCCAGCAAAATAATTTATCAATCTTGGAATTGATTAATTACACACATGTGGACGCGTTGTGTAGTCGATAAATTGGTTTTGTTTTACATAATTTTTTTTCTCTCTTTTCTTCAACTTGAATAATTTTTTTTCACATTTTCTGGATGGATGTATATTTCGATATCAATTTTTAATTTATGAAAATTTAAAACAATGAAACAACTTTTATCGACATATGTGTCGTTTGAGCATAAATGAAACTTATTGTAATACAAAATGGAATTTTCGCGATTTTTTTTTTTTGTTTTTTGTTTTTCTATAGATGGAATTTGGTACAAAGGAGTTTGTGTCAGAGTGCAACTGTCGAACTAAATGGGGATTTTGATTGGATTAGAGTCGATATTGTTATGTCAGCATGAGCAATCTTTTTTCGGCTGTTGTGAACTACTACCGTCCAAACTGAATTTATCAGCGTCGACTATTGCACCAGCATTGAATACTTTATCGTTGAACAGAATCTATGGATTTTTGAGTAGAAAAAATTATTTTGGATAAATTGAGAGAGATTTTGTATAAAAATAATAAGGTAAAATATTCAAATGAAAGAAGAACAAAAAAACAACACCAAAAAATTAATGGATACCTTATTGACCAGTGCTTGAGCTGCTTCTTCAATGTTAATGTTATCTTTGGCCGATGTTTCAAACCAGCCAGCAAAACCATGCTCCTTCACATATTCATCCATTTTTGCCGGAGTTGTGACGATACCTTGTTTCTCTTGATCACACTATTCATAATTGATGTTGAACAATGAATATTAAGAATTGAATATTTTAAATTTATTGAGAAAAATAAAATGTGCTAATTGACGACATACTTATAAAGATATAAAACATTAAATTTACAAATATTTGTAGGTATAATCACCTTATTTGCTATCAGTATGCATGGTATTGGACTTCCATTTGGTAATTGCACTTTTGAGTCTAAATCTAATTTCCATTTGATGACCGCATCAAATGTTGCACTTCGGGTTACATCGAATACGATGAATGCACCAACGGCTTCTTTGTAATAAACACGCGTCATATTTCCAAAACGCTCTTGACCTATAACGAATGAAATATGGCAATGAAGGGAGTTAGACAGAATATCAAGTGATAGAGAAAAATGAGAATTGATAGAGGAGAACGGTGGAGAGAGTGAATGAAGATTAGAAAGACGGACAGAGAGAATGAAAGTAAAGAAAAAGGGAGAGACAGGGTGAAGGTGAAAATGAGAGAAAAAGAAATAATAAGTGAGTGAATCGGATAGAGAGAGACAAACCAACATAGAGAGGGAAAAAGAGAGAGAAAGTGAAATAAAGAAAGAAAGAAAGAAAGAAAGAAAAAAAGAAAGAAAGAAAATAAAAAAAATGAAGAAAAATAACGTCAAAACAGAACAAAATAAGAAATGGTAAAAACAAATCAATTGATTTTCCCAAAAAAACCCTCAAAATTGTCGTAAATATTTACCCGCAATGTCCCATAGCCTAAAAAAAAGAAAAAACAAAACAAAATCAATTGATTTACATAAAAATTCAAATGTCAAAAGTGACAAAAAAAATTGCGCCACTTACTGTAAACGAATGGTTGTGTTTTGTTCCCAATTTAATACTTTCAAAGCAAAATCGACACCGATTGTGGCACGATAATTTTGGCTAAAAAATTGATGCACATAACGTTTGATAAATGATGTTTTACCAGTTCCAAGTTCACCAATTACCAAAATTTTATATAAATGCTCGTTTTTCTCTGACGAAGATGACATATTTCGTCGCTACAAAGACAAATCAATTATTTTCCACAATTACTTGGTAAAAATACAAATGCGTATGTTCTGTGTTGTACGTTCTTTTCTGCAATTATTGCTTAATGAATACTCAAGAAATGTTATTATCTCACTCATATCCAGCTAGGCAAACCACAAATATTGTCGAATTGCGAAACCAATCAAGTGTACCTTAAGTCAGTGTCGATTTTATGCACACAAAATTAATAATAAAATATAAAAAAAAACAAAACCACTTGAATTCTTCCATTTATTGATGTGAAGTGTCACATGTTGTAAACATTCCAACAATGGTTTGAGTTTTAGCTATATCATGTGTCAAA
Source organism: Resseliella maxima (assembly GCA_029041755.1). NCBI lineage: Eukaryota > Metazoa > Arthropoda > Insecta > Diptera > Cecidomyiidae > Resseliella > Resseliella maxima. The sequence continues at coordinate 93,407 of JAQOWM010000177.1, read as the reverse complement.
ATAATTGATTCTGACAAATTCAATGGAAAACTGGAATGCATGACACTTCAAACCAACAAATGGAAGCAGTTGTTTTTTTATTTCTACTTGGCCGTGAATGTGTCGTATGCAATTGCTATTCAAATGACAACAATAGACATACATAGTTGAATACAATACAAACGAAAATCGCTGAATGACAATTTTATGGCAAAAAATATGTGCGGGAACCAATGATTCTAATGAATTTATCCTATTTTCTAGCACAATTTTACCGAATTATAATGTGCAATGAATAAAAAAAATACCAAAATGTACAACACTTATAATCGAATTTTAAACGATATTTCTGTTAAATGAACGATTCTCTTTTATTTTACTATTTAAAGCTTTCGGTGCTTACCTAGATCGAAACAGATCAATGTTCTATATATAAAAACAAAAAAATTCTGTTTTGCTGAAGGTTCGAGGGCAAATGGCTGTGAACAAACGAACGAACAAATAAATGAATGAATTATTATGCGTATACACATTTTGATGAGCTATTTTATTGTATTCACATTGGTAACGTGTCTTATCAATACGACCGTAATGATATCACAATATTTTAATCATATCTCAAGCATTGAATACACATCACAACGCATATGAATCAAACAGTTAAATGATAAACGATTTATACAGAAATAGCATTATTACAACGCTTGACTTAATTAACATGTTTTTAGTTACAACGGTTCGTGACAATTTGTTTGATTTTTAAACCATTTTTTTTTTGTTTCGATCATTTGGTGCAGATATGGAATTCAGAACACAAAGTGAATCAATACAAATTGTGATTGATGTATATGATTCAGATGGAATAACTACCGAAGTTTTCACTTTGTTACCGAGAGACACTATCACTATTGAACATATAATCAATTGCGAAAATTATTGGAGAAATAATTTATGCAAAAATTGGTGGTTTAACGAGAACATTGAACAAATGTGTGACGTCACAATTTGAAATGTCCAAAATGCAACGATATGAATGCTTCGACTACAAACTTATCGACTTCAATTGGTAGTCATTGACTGGTTATCATATTATTTCTCTTTCATAGACAAAATCATAAATATTTCCATTTTAACACTCAACTTTGAATCAAAATGACAAACTGTTGGTATAAAATTGTGGCCATAAATCATTGAATTCTACATTTGCCGGTTAGCTTACTGATTGTATGTATTGTATCAACAACTGTGGTCTCATTGCTAGTCTTGAATATTTTACGAAGAACTACGAAATGAGAAACAGCTGCCTTTTTTACATTAGAAATTCAGTATAAAGATGTAATTGTTGGTAATTGTTTTGTTGGCGCCGCACATTAAATTCCTTCCTTCTATTCAATCTTCTATTGTTGTTGCCCACAAATTTAAGTGCAAATGGACCAGAGAATATATTCGGCTCCGCTCCGCAGCTCAGCTCTTCAAGATCGGCTGCCGAGAGCTGCTCTTATAATGTACATATACACGAATATTACATTTATTTATTACGAAGCGTACATAACAGACAAAGGGATCGCACAGAACCTAAGCGATGAACATAAATACAGTTTATTGTTTGTAAGTGCACTCTTAAATATCTCGTATATACGTTACAAGAGCAGCTCTCGGCAGCCGCTCTTGAAGAGCTGAGCTGCGGAACGGAACCAAATATATTCTCTGGAATGGACAGATGTTGCAATGATAAGACGCTAATAATATGTCTGCAATTTTTATTATTTAAAAAAAAAATCATTCAAATTGACAGTTTTTTTAGTTTTTTTTTTTTTATTATTGATTATTAAAAAATTTTGATTTAATTTGGTTGTTCAATTAGAAATAAAATAAATCTGTCCAATTTGTCTTTCCGTATCCATATATCTCAATATCGTCAATAGTGTCTGTTGCAAGGAAGGTTAAGGTTCCATCTTTTAAAAATTCACTACTGTTTTCCATGGAAATTTATTCATTAAATGTAATTACTTGCTTAGAGTGAAATAAGTAAATTAAAAAAAAACATGATGTCTTACATCCGTAAGATGAATTTTTCGGCACTGAAAATCCAACACATGAAATTTATCCAATTTCTGTTACGAATTCATTACATTTTATCTTAAAATAACATGTTTCACGTTTTTCCATAATCAGAACCACTTACTCTCTAACTAAAATAGTTCCATACCATGATATTTTCCTTGGAAAGGAAACTCGTAGGGGAAATGCGTTTTTGAAACCAAAATAAGATGAATTAGGCACGATATCTATTTCTCCGTTTAAAGTAAACCGAAAACGACTTACGAATTATGCTCAAAACTGCATTTTTACCTCTGTGTATGGATATTTGCACAAATTTTGAACTGTAGCATCTCAATTTACGGTTAAAGTAACAATAAATTCAGCGAAAATAGAAAAACAAAAACTAATAGTTTTTGCGAAATAATAATACTTTTATATGATTCTAGGGACCAAACAAACAATGAAACCAACTTTTCAATGTTCGAGAACCCATGGGCCACATTTTTAGGAAATTAACATGAGTTTCCTTTGGTGAAAATTCATGTTTTAATTGATTGTATGAGAAATCAACTTCAGTAATGTTTGGCAAATTTGCAAACGATTTTTTTGATATTTCCGTCAATTGATTATGCGATGCATTCACTTTTGTTAAATGTTCAAGTTTTAATTCAAGCGAAATCAATGAATCAATTCCAGAATTTGGTATATTCAACAAACGTACATTTTTAAAATCGTTAGCAATTTTTGTAATTGTCACCGAATCACATCCACCAAATTTTAATTCCGTCACAGTCGATTTATCACACGTGTTAATCCAATTTAAAAATGTTTCCGTACAATTGTTTGGCAATGCATCTGAATAATTTTCACAGTAGAACTCAACCGATTCCAACTTTGAGTTAGCGCGACCACATTTTAAATTATTTGATTCACAGAATTTCACCAAAAATAACACGAAAATGAAGAGAAATTTGAACATTTTGATAAAATTCGTTCGATTACTGCAAAATGAAAGATCTATTTAACATTTGGTCGTGCTATGATTGTGAGGAGGGATTTTATAGGCGCTTCGTATTGAGAACAAAGATTTTTATCTTTAAGGTGTTTTCAATTGAAAATTGTCGAAATACAATAATTGATTTGTTGTCAAGTGTTCAATTCAGATTAGTAAATGATTTGCCAAATTTCATTTAGGTAATGATTACTCACTCTGACGTGTTCAAAGGGTGGAGGGTCGGTTTGTACCCCCTTGAAATAGTACTTCAATTACCTAAATACAAACCCTCCCTTCGTCCTGGTGATTGAAATTAGTTTGTTTAAAAGACATTTTTTGCTTTCCAATTTAACTAAAATAGAACGCAACGTTTTAGCCCCCCCCCCCCCAATTCTTCTCTTGAAATTCTCAACCACATTTTGCTTACTTATATGTTGACAATTATCAGTTGACAGATACTAAATTTGAAATAAACAGTGTTTATTAAACACTCAATTTTGTATGTTTAGTAAAATTTTCTTTATTTGATGATTCAGAGGTAGTTAATTGTAAATTCTAAAAAATATTGATTTTTTTTAATAACAATAGTCCAGAATTTCTGGTTTAAATTCACCCGTATATGCTTCATTTCGTTTAAGTTCAATCATGTTGAAATTTATTTTCGATGTTGCCCATTTTGTGGTCAAATATATAGTTTCATTGACATAGATTGTAGTTTTGCATGCTCCATTCAATTTTTCCCGTTCTTCATTTATAGCCGATAAATTGAGTAATTCCAAATCATAGTTTACATCACCATCACCATCACCATCACCATCACCATCACCATCATAATAAACGTTAAGACTATCGATTCGAAATGTTTTCATTTTTGGCAAGAAGCCACACAACATAGCGATATTATCATTCGAACAATTATGAATATATAAATTCTCGATATTTTTAACATTTTCGAAATATTCCAGAGAGTTGCATCTATCAAATTTGATACATTTCAGTTCCGGTAGGGATGGAAATTGAATGGGATTTTCCAAAGTTATATCTTCAAGTCCAATGAATTTGAGTGCATTTAAGTCATCAGAAAATATTTCATGGCCAAATACATGCAATCGTTTAAACAAGCCTCTCTCATAAAGTTCTCTTAATTGCATCAAATGTCGATCTTCAAGCCTATTAACTCCCAAATAATAAATATTCAATTGATCAAATTTAATGCCAGCATGAGCCAATATTGGTCCCTCATAGAACGCAGACGTATTAATTGCTGACCAAATTGTACGAACATTTGGATTTTCACGCATAAATATTTGCAGTTTTTCAATTTCATTTGATGATTCTATAAAGTTTTCGGTGAAAAATGCCATTTTTTCAAGTTTTGGATATTTTCGTAAAAGCCAAGTGTTATCAGTTCCAATTAAATTCTCATGACCACTTAATCCAATCGATAAATACTTTAAATTATTGCAATGCTTCAAAAATGTTTCATAAAATTCACACGGTATTTCCCAACTTTTGATGATGATTTTTTCAACATTGTTGAGCCCATCTCTGATATCTTGAAATTGTGAGGCCGCAAAATTAATGTCAGCATTTGCAAAAACAATTATTTCTTTTACCAAATTTATTGAATATGCATCCATTTGACGAATGATGTCAATGTCCCTGAACAATGAAAATTTCCGAATCGATGAATAGTAGGTTTTGTGTAATTGTCGACAGCACATCTTAATCGCTTACATGTTCCACGAATTTGATATAGATCATCTTTGCTTAACCAATCAAAGAGCTCTTCTAAACAATCTATGTCCAATTGTGCTAGATTTGACGATGAACCAGCCAAGTTCAATTCATTTTGATTTTCGTTGGAAATCTTTGCGCTCTTTGCACATTTGTTATCATTCATTATTATACTTATTATTAATTCTAACTGATACCAATAGAAATATTTACAATCAATCCCTTTGACCCGTTTGAGTTATCAGGTCAACCCTTAATCACTTGGGTCTTTTCAATTATTTAAACTGATTACGTGATTTTCGGATCAACTTTTCCTCTGAAGTGGTGTCCGGAGATACTATCTATTTTGGAAATATGAAATTTGAAAAAAATTACATTTAAATATTTTTAAACAGAATGATCTTGTATTCCAATATTTTAATCAACTTACAGAATAAATCAGACAAAAAAAGTGAAAATTTGACTTTTTACAAAACAAGTATAAATTGCATAATTTTTTGATTATTGAATATTGTTCACAAAGATCGACACTGTCACATTTAATGCGTATAAGTGGAAAGCAAATGAAATTCGTTTGGCAAGTGTGTGAGATCATAATATACATAAGATTTTCGAATTAAAACTAACACATACACATACACACAAGCAAATATTGGAATAATTGTGTCAATGTATTTGTTCCAAGTCGGAACAATAAATGGAACACTCCATAGTGGAGTAACTATGTATTAAACCAATATACAATCCATATGGAGTAAACGTTAGACTTACAAACACCAATACGTTACACTTGCATTCTAATGAGCTATATCAAAATGGTATAACTGTATGTTATGTTATTCTACTATGGAGTGCATTTGACAATGTATTTTGGCGCAAACAACTTTGACAGGTCAAATTCATTCCATAGTAGAATAACATTTGTTTTGTCTATGAAATAACAATTTCATGTCAAATAGAAAATCATTGCTACACTGTAAACAGGAAAACTTAAATAACCTAGCATAAATAATCTGTCAAATTTTCAAGTAAAATAACTACAAACCCCCCCAACACGGCCCCCAAACACCCACCCCCACCCCCACCCCCCCCTTGTTGATAGAAAAATTTCAAAATAAATGTTAATTAAACTTTAATTTCTTTCTATCAATTATTAATTTCTGTGCTTTGATTTCGAGCCTAGTGGCTGAATAAACTTCTTAGCTACGTATACATTCTTATGGTAACTTTTTCAGAAACTTCTTTTCTTGAGCTGAATCGATTAGCATCACTAGTTTTTCCCCTAGTCCTGCGCCTCTAAGGACGTAGAAATTTGGACCCCGATTTATGGATTTAATAACCAATTAAATTATCAAATATTATTCCAAAGCTTAAGAGATTAAATAAAAATTGGAAAAATTAATCAATCGAAACTGTGCGTTTTATTTGATTATATATTCTCTTTTAAAAGAACTAAATAACGTTGGGCCTATGTATTAGCGAATGAACTAGTTCAGATTTTGCTTCGTTGTGTATAGATTCTCTTTCTGCCACAAACATTTGCGTGTATTTTATATTTTTTCATTGCAATTTGCAATTTACTTGCAATTGTTTGTCAAGGAAATTGCTCTGAAACAATATATATTTCGGCGCAGTCATGTTATTTTTAATGAAATAATTCCTGGAGGGTGTTGAGAAATTATTCCGAGAATGTTTGGATGTGAATTTGGGAGTTTTTATAACGTTTTTTGACACTGAATCCAAAGTAACGGGCAAATTACTCAAATCTATTATTGATAATAGAATAATAGCTGCTTTAAAAAAATAATGGCAAATCTAATAGCTGAAAGAAAACTAATATCTGACCGTCATTTTAAACCCAAAATGTCTATCGGTACCCGTTACACGAAAATAATACTAAACTTATAAAACTAATACCACCACAATTGAAAGTAATAAAAGATCTTACCAGTGTGAGACGTACTTTTCCGCACTGGTGTCCCCAACATTTCTTTTTTTCGTTTTACATTTTATCTTTGTTTTTCATTTTCTAAAAAAATTTCGAATTAAGAGAATACATATTTGGAATTTTGTTAGGCATTTATCATTTTTGATTTTTGGCTGTGAGGATATTTATGAAGATATAAAAATATTTCAAATGAAAATAATTTTTTCTTTAATAAATATTGTATTTCATAATGTTCTTGACACCAAATAATATGAATTATGGTGGAAATAGATATACAATTTGTTGCTCTATTCAAAACATCTAAAAATGACTTGCAAATGATGTTTAAAATTGCATTGTTACTTTTGTTTGAAAAAATGTCCAAAATCAATTCTACCATTCGCTCGAAATGTGCAAATTGTTGAATAATTATGCTTGTTTGAAGCTGAATTATATGCGAACAATGATCTCAAACATACTGAACTGTTCGACTTTTTTCTAAGAAAGTGTTAGTTTTCTCACAATAAATTGTCGAATATGTTTATGTTACGTGTGTTTTCCTTTGGCGAATTTGGTATTCGAACACTTTTCATACAAAAATCATCATTTATCATTTACAATGGATATATGAAGGGTTGGGAGTGAAAGTGGCCAATAAAAAGTTTTAAGTAAAAGTATGCGGTCATCATCCATGGCTGAAAATTTAATGGTTTCTATTCCTGATCTATCCTAACAATTATGCATCATCAGATTTTTTTTTTGGGCTCGTTGGAGATGAGCTATCGTGTTAACAATACTTGCGTAGAACGTACAACGTACTACGTACACGTGGAACAGACTCACAATATCCTCCTCTCAAAACATCAAATTCGTGTTCTCCGATGTTCAAAACGTGAAGAAATCATGTTTATGAGATGTTTTGACATTTTGACCAATTGCAATACTTTTACGCACAGAGAAGTGTGTGCGCGGAAAAGTAATAGGAATCAAGATGTCTTACATCCGTAAGATGGACTTTTCCGCACTGAAAATCCAACGCATACGATTTATCCAATTTCTGTTAGGAATTCATTACATTTTATCTTGAAATAACATGTTTTACGTTTTTCCATGATCAACACAACTTTCTCTCTAACTAAAGTAGTTCCATACTATGATATTTTTCTTGGAAAGGAAACTTGTAGAGGAAATGCGGTTTTGAAACCAAAATAAGATGAATTAGGCACGATATCGATTACTCCGTTTAAAGTAAATCGAAAATGACTTACAAATTATGCTCAAAATTGCATTTTTACTTCTGTGTAAGGAATTTTCCACAGGTTTTGAACTGTAGTATCTCCATTTACGGTTAAAGTAACAATAAATTCAGCGAAAGTAGAAAATGAAAAACTAATTGTTTGGGCGAAATAATAATAGTTTTATTCGAACTTCGAACGTCATAAAATAACATTTTACATACTTTCCCATACAAAAGTGTAATTTTCCTCCGAAAATCTTATCTGGGGACCAAACAAACAATGGAACCGACTCTTTAACATTTGAGGACTTATATTTTTTTCCCAAAAAAATATGAGCTTCGTATGAGGAAAACGCCAAAAAATACGTATTTTGGGTACTTTCTCATACAAAATTGACATTTTGAACCAAAAAACCCATTTAGTGACCGAACGAACAATAGAACCGACATTCTAATGTTCGAGAACCCCGGGGGGAGGGTGCGTCTCATAAGACATGTATTAAAAAGAAATGAGTCTCCCATATGAACTAAATTAATCTAAGATGCATGGCAAAATTAAAAAGATAAAAATAAAAAAAAGCACTTCAAATTAGAGCACTTATTTAAATAATTCATTAATGAATTGTAAACGATTGTTTATGTGTTTGAATAAGTAGAGTAATTGAAAATGAGTTTTTTCTAAATATTTCTCTATGCAATTCAGTGGATAGATTTGAAATGCGCGAGTTAAAAAAAAGACATTTGGTTTTTTTTTTTTTTTTAAATTTTATTTTGTGAATCAATGAGTTCTTATGCTCATGTCGGTAAAGACTGAAACTCATTTGGAATGTGACATTTCTTTTATATTATAAATTTGCTGATGTAAACCAATGTCTAGTACTGTGTGTATATAAGCATACGAAGCTCTTTTTTTTCAATCGCCAGCGCCATCCCAGCGGTACTTCCATTAAGCGCGAGGTGCTTTTGTGCTTGAATGCTTTATTTATTTCATTTCTTCTGTACTTTTAGTTGTGTAAAATTTTCTTTGCAGCTATTTTCATTTTTATTTCCACTTTTATGCATATTTTTTTTCTCTCTCCTCTTTTTATTTTTATTGTCAAGAAAATAGTATCAAAATAAAATAAATATAAATATAATGAAATGAAATAAATTTTATAAGAAAGTTTAGAAACATAACATCAAAATTATAAACTGAACGTTACCAACTTCGCATAAACAAGTAAATTTGGTTTGGAGGTTAAGTGTATGGTAAAAACCAAATTTTTGGTACAAAGATGGAAAGTGTGGTTTTGATAATCAGAAATATTCTCTAATATTATAGGATTGAGTGACATTGCTTTGCTCTGCCGGTGAAATTACATTTGCCTTTAATTATTCATAGATTATTATGATTTCAATATCGTTGAATCGATTTTGATATGTGGACCGAATTGTAATTGATTACAATAATATGTGAATTGATTTAAATGCAATAAATTTATTTTTCGCTTCATTTTCTGTATTTAACATACATTTTATCTATTATTCAATTCTACTGACTTATGAATACATGGAATTGCACAGATTTTTATTCAAATTTGACAACAATGTCGTGTGAATCAATGTGGTTTTTATATCATCTGTCAAACTAACCTTCTCATTCTGAAAATGATAAATAAAAATTGAAATATGTCTCAAAAGTAGATTATTTTTTCTCTATTTAAAAATTCAAATTGATAAATTCAATAAAAAATATTGAATTATAAATGAAATAACTCAATAGATGTTATACAAATGTGATATTTAAAGTTTGTGAATGAATTTTTAAATATCCATTTGCCGAATCGCTGAAATCGTACTGGTTTTGGACTCTTTGAACGGCCAATATAAATTAATTTGCACTGTTCTCAGTGGTTGCATTATATGCGATAATGATAAATTTGGGCATCGTTTGAAAATCATATTTTGTAGAATTTGTGTAATTATTGAAAATTTGCTCACCGCAATGACGGTGATTAATCTGTTGATGACACGTCATTTGGACAAAAAATGCCTTGCAAACTTATTGTTGTGAATATATACTATTTTTTTTTTTAGTTTTTATTTTATTGGTGAATATAAATTTGAAACACAACAAAACAAACAATATGTCAACAAAGAAATATATGAACATTGTACAGTATGCTCTGTGCTGTGACAAAAATTGTATGCAATTGTGTTTAGTAATTGCTGCAGTGAATTATAAGTAACAACGGAGCAAAAAATATCTCAAAGCAAAATGTTCGACTCTGTGAGTTGAATTGTATTGCTTTGCTTTGTACTGCTTTGTATTACAGATGTACTGTTATTAATATTTTAGCCGCTAAAATATCCAATAACAAAATATTTTTAATAAGAGGGACTTCTTATTAAAAAAAATTTAAAAAATTTTTAATAAGAGGATTTCTTATTGAAAAAATTTTTAAAAATTTTTAATAACAGGAACTTCTTATTGAATTAATAACACAATATTTTAGTTAATAACATATATTCGTTAAAAAATTAATAACATTTCTATTATTAATTAATAACAATTTTTGGTCTTTTTAATAACATCCACTATTATTAAAAATGTAATAATAATATTATTAGATATTTAATAACAAAAAATGTTATTAATATTTTAATAACATTGTTATTAAAAAATATTTTTTGACGCCATTTCCATCGTTTTTGTAACGGAATGATTTATTCCAAAAAAAATCCAGTAGTTTCATTGTGACACACAAATTAGCAAGAAAGAACCCAAATTGATCGGAGTTTAATTTTTTTTTATTAACAAATTTCAATACACATTACATTCCATTTGTTTTTGTTCAGTTCAATAAAAAAAAATAATTCATTTGCTTAATTTTCCATTTATACAGTCAGCGTCAAAAATAAAGGTACACCCTTTTGATATTCAGAAAACTCACAAAAATTTATATTTATTCTATTGAGTGCACTTCGTTCACTTTATGACTTAATAGAATGGACCTCTCTTTTCAATAATCAAGTGTATTTTGACAACTATTCTGGGAGTTTCAAGCTGTTTGCTTCAGAAATTAGAAAATCACATTTTTCTAATCGTGCAAAAATAAAGGTACACTCTAATTATTTAGTCTTTCGAAGAATAATTTCCATTAATTTTGTACAAAATCTCATTCAGCAATTTTATTGATGCTAAATGCAATGTTAAAATGCATAAGTTTGTAATTTGGCACATCAGAGAGTGTTGCTGAAGTGCACATTTGATGAAAGAGCCATTTTGTTCATTTTTCGCGCCAAAAACATCTTGTGTGGATATTTTTTTCCATTGAAATTACCTTTCATGCCTTTATTTGCACTAGTAAATAACTTTGATAAACCAAACAATCAAATTCGATCACAAAATGAATACATTTTCAGCACAAATTTAAGAATTTCTTCGAAAAATTAGATATATTAGAACATTCTTTAGATATTTCAAGGATAATCATTCACACTGTGATAGTAATCGTTCAAGATGCACCGAAAAACTTGAAAAAATCGCAATGATTTCTTCAAAATTGACTTGCATTGCTAGAATCATTTAATTTCTAGTGGATTGAATCTAAATTGCATGAATTAGAAACGAAATCTTTCAAAAATTCGATGTTTCGTTGGAAATCATTATTCAATCGCGTACAATTTTATTTGAAATATTTAAAGAATGGTGGCTAACAAATTCCAACGATATGGTAGAATTCATAAACTGCATAAATTAGTGTGAAAACTTACAAAACCTACTCTACGCGACTAATTCCATGCTAATATCTTTTCTTATGCAAAAATTACAGCGCTTAGACTGGTGTGTAGCCATCAATTTTTCGAAGAAATTCTTAAAATTGTGCTGAAAATGTATTCATTTTGTGATCGAATTTGATTGTTTGGTTTATCAAAGTTATTTACTAGTGCAAATAAAGGCATGGAAGGTAATTTCAATGGAAAAAAATATCCACACAAGATGTTTTTGGCGCGAAAAATGAACAAAATGGCTCTTTCATCAAATGTGCACTTCAGCAACACTCTCTGATGTGCCAAATTACAAACTTATGCATTTTAACATTGCATTTGGCATCAATAAAATTGCTGAATGAGATTTTGTACAAAATTAATGGAAATTATTCTTCGAAAGACTAAATAATTAGAGTGTACCTTTATTTTTGCACGATTAGAAAAATGTGATTTTCTAATTTCTGAAGCAAACAGCTTGAAACTCCCAGAATAGTTGTCAAAATACACTTGATTATTGAAAAGAGAGGTCCATTCTATTAAGTCATAAAGTGAACGAAGTGCACTCAATAGAATAAATATAAATTTTTGTGAGTTTTCTGAATATCAAAAGGGTGTACCTTTATTTTTGACGCTGACTGTATAAATGGAAAATTAAGCAAATGAATTATTTTTTTTTTATTGAACTGAACAAAAACAAATGGAATGTAATGTGTATTGAAATTTGTTAATAAAAAAAAATTAAACTCCGATCAATTTGGGTTCTTTCTTGCTAATTTGTGTGTCACAATGAAACTACTGGATTTTTTTTGGAATAAATCATTCCGTTACAAAAACGATGGAAATGGCGTCAAAAAATATTTTTTAATAACAATGTTATTAAAATATTAATAACATTTTTTGTTATTAAATATCTAATAATATTATTATTACATTTTTAATAATAGTGGATGTTATTAAAAAGACCAAAAATTGTAATTAATTAATAATAGAAATGTTATTAATTTTTTAACGAATATATGTTATTAACTAAAATATTGTGTTATTAATTCAATAAGAAGTTCCTGTTATTAAGAATTTTTAAAAATTTTTTCAATAAGAAATCCTCTTATTAAAAATTTTTTAAAATTTTTTTAATAAGAAGTCCCTCTTATTAAAAATATTTTTCAATACAAATATTTTATAGGTATTGTTATTAATATTTTAGTGCCACGCACATCTGTACTTTGTATTGTGTGCTGTTCCACATACACTTCGTTTGTGCGTATATTTCATCGTTCTGCTGTCTCATATTTCTATTTAATCGCTCTATTTTTCGTCTATTTTTTATTCTCTTTTTGAATATTCTTCACGCAGAGGTCACAATTCAAATTAATAGCACATCGATATATTTAAAAAAATATGATTATATGAAAGTATATGAGAAATTATAATATATATTGTATTTTTTTTTTGTATAATTCAGCATTTACAAAAAAAAGATACGTACTTCAAGTCCATCAATAAATAATGAACAATCTAAAATACGAGCAATAAATAAATAAACTGAATTTGGTTTCGATTTGTTTCATTTTTTTTTATTTTTGATTTATTGGATTTTTCCGTTGTAATTTGACGAAGTTCGCCATGATTTAATTTTAAACAGAAAAAAAGCACATAGAATTGTTTCATCGACAGATAGGGAGAGAAAAAGAGAGAGGAAAAATGAGTAATACTAATTCGTAATGCATTTAAAATGAAATCTATTCAGAACATAAATAACGATATAACTTTTTTGTAAATAATCTTTTATGCGTTATTATCATATTGATTGAGAATGAATGTTCGTTATAATATTTATTATAAGTTTGATAAATTCCAAAAACAATATTATTTTTTGCTTTTGAATCTATTTTGTTTCTCAAACTATTTTGTCTTAATCGCTGTAAGTAGCGTTTCACATATTGTATTTTGATTTTTTTTTTTTTTTTTTTTTTCAAATGAATGACAATGATTTGTGTGTTTGGGATGCATGACCAACCAAAACGAACGACACAAATATATATATGCAAAACCAAATAAAATACATAAGACAAAAATACAAACACACATTTTTAATTTTCGTACAATTTTGGTTTTTCGAATTGGGGAATCAAATCACAAAATTTTTCATGTTATTTTTTCTTTCTCTATTATCGCCGAAAGTGAGGTTATGAATAGAAAATAATTTTGACATTGTATTAACGTGAGAATACTGAACGTCGTTTAAACTGAACGATGTAATGAAACGATCCAAAGCTCTCTGAAACTACCGATGGGATGGCGCTCGGGAGAGCTCTTTCTGTTTAATACTAGACATTGTGTAAACAAAATATTTTTTCGGATTTGTTTTGTTGTATACAAATTCGTGCAAAACCAAAAAAAATGTTTGATTTAATGCGTTTCGATAAAGTGTCGAGTTATGATCTTTTGAACGGATGTTTGGTATTTTTACTCTCGGAGTAAAAGGCTAAACAGAGCAACATGAGTATTGATACAAAAAATAAAAAAAACATTTTCGAACAATGGACATATTAACTCCCGTTCATAAGTGAAATTTTCGCAGAATATTCGCCAATCGCAATTATTCGCTAGATATTTGATTAATTCGGTGCATCAGTAAAAAATGTCGAAAAGAAGTCATTGTATTTTTGTTGTAAAAAGTTAAGAGACCCTTAGCAAAATACACACACACACACACACACAAACTCAATGAACTTCAGGAACAATGCTGACAAAAATAACATACTTGGCCAAATTGAAGTCCAAAAACAAGCCAAATGTGTACATTGGAAATTCTGATAATGGTAAATATTTATCATCGATTCCATTTTGCATTTTGAGCAAAAATAGATATATAAGCAAATTCAACGGTGCTCAAGTTAAATCATGTAAATGTATAAAAATTCCAAAAGTTTGACGCATATTTGTAAGTTTACTCATTTGACATTAGGTTGTGTGTTCACAGTACTAAGTCAGTACTACTGACTGAATGTGCCAACATCGACAGTTTTCTTTTTCAATTCTCCTCATGTGTATAACAATTAGACCGAAAGATGATCATGCGACACGAAGATCCTAGAGAAATTATCAACATAGATTTGTATTGTGTGCGATTATGGAGGGAAAATATTAGCGATAGTATATGCATTTGTTTTATGTTTCCCATTACCAGTATTAGCAAATAGACTGTCTATTATACAGCCGTCTATATATAGACATAAGAAGTAGACAATGATAATGATCAGAAGAGAACTCGCACAAAACGGAGAAAAAGAACAATACACAAACACAATAGTATGAGTTTGCACTGTGTTTATTTGTATTGGTCATTTTTTTTTCTCCGCTTTGTGCGGAAATTCTTCTGATTTCAATCCATTGTCTATCAACATGCCTATACCATGCACCTGTCTATACATTTGTATTGTATATCGATGTCTATGAATTGCCAACACTGCCCATTACATGTCTAGTCGGTATTGCCTATGCCTCAGTTAAACAGATTTGATTCTGCATAGTAGTGTATTATATATAACTTCTGGATCATGTATGTGTTAGTGTCACACAGACACTGTGTGTGTGTGTGTGTGTGTGTGTGTGTGTGTGTGTGTGTTGTGTGCGTGTGGTTGTGTGGGTGTGGGTATGTGTGAATTAAAAAAATGTAATAAATTTTTTTCTCTAAATAAATTTATTAAAATCCTTCCTTTTATATTCAACAATATACTTTTTAACTTATATATATATATATTTTCTTAATCAAATATGTCAACACATAATCTTATGTCAAGTTCTTCAAGTATTTCATTAAAAATTAATGAATCAATATTCTTACTTAGTTGACAAATGATGAACCAATCTTCTAACAAACATTTTTGCAAAATACGTTTAATATTTTCGCGTGAAGAATAGCTTACGTTCATATGAAGAATAAAAAATCGAACTTTGAACATGATTGTATGCAAAGCTAGGAAACAGCAAATTTGCTACTCATGGCGCCACCTGAATTTTGTCTGTGCAGTGTACCGAACTACATAAAATGTTCCACGGGAGGAACAAGCTGTTCCTTCCGTGGAACAATGTAGTAACAGAGTACATGTTATTTTGTAATAGAGTGTACGTCAATGTCAACTGTTTCCATGCTCTGATTGTATGATTCGACATATTAATGATAAAAAACTTAAAATAAATAAAATTACAAACCAAAACCAAAGGAATATATAAATTTTTTCATTAACTGTATTTAGTGGAAGGATACATAAAGCATCAAAATTCTGCACGCTTCCGGAAGGACCATAATTGTTGAATGAACATTTTGTTATTATTGGGAAAACACGTGACATCATATCTTCTCGTAACGTAGGATCTATAGTTATGAATTCTAACACTTTTTATACCATAGGTGGAAAATTCTCCATCCAAAAAGTAATCCATGAAACATATTTGAGTGGTAACATTGATGAAATTGAGCGTCTCACAAATAAAAAATCTTAAGGCATAACTGTTATTGTGATGCAAGTTTTTCACTAAATAGTTAATGAGTATATCTTTTTGCTCATTCCTATTTACATTAACAATTACAGTGCTATTCAAATTGCTCACAAGCATTTTAATGCGATTACCTTCCCAATGATTCCAAAGATATTTTGGAAAGTAAAAGAACAATGCTTGAAGGAAAAGAATAATGCAGACCCATTGATAGTATTTGTGGTACTTCACCTTTCCAATTCCTTTAATTTGGTTCACAACCCCCGGATAAACATAATCTCGTCCAACTATCCCATTACTTTGTTCTTGAATGGAATATGTGCTGTGAGTCCAACAGTATGTATTAATCACTGCAGAAGCAATTTCATCACTAATACAATTAATGGAATTGCCAAAATATTGGTTTGAACTCAGAAATAGAGATAATGCCATTAAAAGAATAAAAGTTACTTTACAGTGCAAACGAAATATGGTATTGTCAATGCAAACGGACTCAGGCTTGTAAAGTCCTCTAATAGTAGCTAAAATATTGAACATGTTTTCATTTGAAATTACTAATACTTATTAATCCAATTGTTTAAAAACCAAATTTCTTTATAGGGAAAAAATGTTTGAATGACTCACTATGTACTTATTTTCTGAATGAGTCACTTTTTAAAATATGATTACACATACATATTTCATGAATGAGTCACACTAAAATAATAAAAAAAATTTGTATACTTAATCAACATTCTCCCCACCCCTTTTTTTTAAGTTAAAATAAAATAAATTGTTGACTCGTGTTTCAGTACATAAATATTCACTATACTAATGGGTGCTATTAATTCTATTCTATTCATGAAGTGAAAGATCACTTTTGCGAACAGCCAACCACATCTCGAAAAATAAAAAAATATTATTTTAAGCATCTATCAGGTATAGTAAAGGACTTAAATCTTGTACCAAACAAAAAAGATTATGATAAAATATATAATTATATTCCTGAAACAGAATGCAATTGTTCAAAAGTTGTTTATTTAAGAGTATGCGATCACATGGCAATTTCAAATCGATTTATTCCAGATTATGCATACGAATATACAACTAAATATACACCATAGGTTCTGAACAGGGGTCCAAGGGGTCGGAATACCCCCTCCTGAGACGGTCGTTTTGAAATTACCCCTCGTGATTTTCTTACGATTTCAAAATTTGTTGACCTTTTTTTTTTTTTTTTTTGCTCTTACGATTTCACATAATAAAGAAAAGATTATAAAGATTCTTTTCATTTTCGAATACAAAGTCGTACAACATAAAATATCAAAACTATTAAATAAATGATAGTTTTGGTAAAAGTTTCTTCATTGCATCCACTTTATCACTTAATGTTACTACTTTTACTTGACGTCCTTTAGGATCATCTGTTCGATAATGATGTTCCTTTATAAACTCGTTTGCATATTTCGCAGCCGAGAATTTTTCTAAATCATCAACAGTATTTATCCTGATACGCATTATTTGATCCATGTGCTGCGACGTTAATTTTGCTCTACGTTTGGATTTCATGTGGTTCATTATAGAAAAACCTCTTTCGGCTTCTGCACTTCCTACTGGCAATACTAAAATCGTTTGTATTAATTCTGTCGTCCGTTCTGTCCAAGCTATTCCTACTTCGTTTAAGAAATGAGACCAAAATGCAAAGGTACTCGTTTTACTATTTCGATATATACAATAATTTTCGCTTTCAATTATCGATATTAGTAGATTTCCCCAATCGCCAACTAATTTTCACACAATCAGTAATTAATATAATTACAATGTTACAATTGTGTAGCTGAGGATATTCGTGGTAATATGATAATATAAACATAAAAAATATTAACGTAAAAACGCAACATGAATATATATATAGTATATACACGAAAATTCTGAGCTAAACAACAATTATAATTTCGTAATTTCGATGAAATAAAAAAAGGTTTATTTTGAAATCGTAAGAGCAAAAAAAAAAAAAAGGAATTACCCCTCCCTTAAAATCCCAGCTCCAGAACCTATGATATACACTGAACACAACACCTGGATTCAATTTCTGGTTACATGAAGTAACTCGAGATATATGGACAGAAGACAAGGAATTTAATATTTTTATTTCCGGATTGATACCGGGAATATTCTTCTACGATAGTAGCTTCATCAATAAAATTTCCAACAAACTTCTTCATTTTTTACTACGTGAAAATAGTAGAACAATTTTCTCTAAACAAACACATTTGGAGGAATTGAAAAAATTTGTAGAATTTTGTCAATTTACAAAAAACGGAGTGGTTACGAACTGTATAGAAACAAATTGGCCAAGACAGATAGATAAATCACATGATTCTGATGAATCAGAAGAAAATGAAACAGTAAATGATAACACCTTCATGTGTCTTCGATCAGGAAAAATAAAGAAATATTAAGAAACAAACACAGAAACAAGTATTATAAAAACGAGGTGCTATTATAAAACAATTAGTATTATGGTAACAATCGAGATGACATCTCCACGTGGGATTGAGTTGAGCATTAAAAAAACAGCTTTTAAAAAGCGTATTCGATCACATTTATATAAAAATATTCAATTCATTGATTTGAATAATTTTCTCAAAGAATCACAACGGATATTTGTTTATCAAACAAAATCAGTCTTGAATGATTTATCACATCTGAAAGCATATTCAATTCTAGAAATTAAATTTTAGCGGGTAACAAATGAAGATTCTGAAGAAAATCAAAATGCTACTTTTTATCTACAAAGTAAGCTAATGCAAATAATATTGTCAACAAAACTCAAAAAGTGGTTTAAAAACAATGTTATTGATGTTATGATAGCAAAAATTGATGAACTTCAGGAAAACGATTCTGGTTGGACTCTCGATGAAATAATCTCCTTAGAGGTTCCTAGGGGTTCCTTGCAAAATGTCTACAAATAGAATATTTGTACATACCGATAATAAACAACGATGTTTGATTGTTTGTCACGCTTATGAAAAAATATGGAGAATATGGCGTGATTAAAATGAATATATTTGTCTAATGATTTGACGCCAGATTTTTTATTTTCAAAAATCGTCAAATTGTCAAATTTGAAATATCATAGAAAATTTAGCATTTTGATTCATACGGATGTGAAATTTGAAAAAAAAAAAAACAATTTCAACTACCAAAAAGTCCAGCATTTATTGTAATCAATATTTTTTTCCAAATTGGCAACCGTAATATTATATATTTAATGAAATAAAATAAATATATTTAACATAACCTCACTTTTATGTAACAAGTATTGTGTGACGAATTGAGTGTTACCATCATTAAATATTGTTTTTATTTATACATTTACGGCATAAATGTGAGGTTATGATTATCATATTTAATGTTAATTGATCAAATATATAAGGTTTTGGATGACAAATTGAGAACAAATGTTGATTATGATAAATTTTGGAATTTTTTGTACTTGAAATTATATTTTTTTTCTCGAATTCCACTTCCACGAAGATCGAAATATAAAATGTAAAATGCTTAATTGAACCATTGAATTGTACGAAAATGCATGCATATTGACGTAATAGTTGAATATTGTGTTGTTGTTGAGAATATTACAAAATAACATGAATAAAGAAAATTTTCAAAAAAAAATACTGTTTTTTCAGAATTTTTTGATTGTTGAATTCGCCTAGAGAGGTTCATTACAACAAATTTGTTAGTTTTCGGGGTAGTTCGTATTTAGAACTTCCTTCATCCATTAAAAATAGAAAAGCTATTGTTAATGTTAAAAATAATGATAGTCTGTGTTTTAAATGGGCTATACTTTCTGCATTACATCCAGCAACTGATAACGTTGACAGACTTTCAAAGTATGAACGATATAAAAACGAACTAACCTTCGACAACATCAGTTTCCCTGTTAAATTATAATTTCATGTAATTACATGATATTTGCAAGTTTGAAACCTTAAATCCTACTATTTCCGTTAACGTTTATATTATTCAGAGAGAATATTCACCATTCACAGAACGTGAAGAGGACACTATCGTACCAGCACGATTATCAAGAAATATTAAAGAACAACATATAAATTTGTTGTTGATTTATAAATATGAAGCAGATGAATTGACTACAGAAGACTATGATGATTTTGAAAGTGTTGAACTATGTCCATCTAATATAATGGACATAATTGACAAATTCTCATTAACACATTATGTTTGGATTAAAAATTTGAGTGCACTCATTCAAAAACAAACCACAAAGAAAAATCGAATGAAAAAATATATTTGTAACCGTTGTTTGCAATATTTTTATACTGAAGAAAAATTAGCAACTCATATCATACAGTGTGAACTTTTAAATGAAACCAAAATTACGTTGCCAGACTGGAGAAATTGTTGGGTTCGATTTTCAAATTTTAAGCATATGATTGAAGTTCCACTCATTATCTATGCAGACATTGAATCGCTTTTGATTCCTCAAGGCAGTAAAAATATCATCAATGTTAACAAAACCCCAAAAGGTGCAACACAGATGCATATTCCAAATAGTGTTGCATATTATTTCCATTCTAAAATTGATCAAAGTCTATCACATTATGAGAATTTTTCGGGTGAAAATTGTGTAGATGAATTTATTAATAGATTAGAATTTTTAATGGAGAATGTAGTGTGGCCGAAAATCCATGAAAATAAACCAATGGTACTGACTAATGAAGAAGAAATTAATTTCGAGAGTGCGGAATGTTGTCATATTTGCAGTAAAGAATTCAATGATAAATGGAAATCATTCCGTAAAGTTCGAGACCATTGCCACTTAACTGGAAAATATCGAGGAGCTGCACACTCAAAATGTAATATTAAATTTCAAGTATGTAAATCAATTCTAGTAGTTTTTCATAACTTGGACTATGACTCTCATTTTTTGATTGAAAAACTAGCAAATACCTTTGAAGGTAAATTAAAAATTATTCCGAAAAATAGTGAACGATACATTTCATTTTCAAAGGATCTGCCAGATTATAATGACGATAGCGATAATGAAGTTGAAGAAAATGATACTAATGATGATGGCAAACGCTTTAAGTACCGTGAAAAGTTAAAACTCAGATTTATTGATTCTTATCGATTTCTGCAATGTTCATTGGCGAAATTGGCTGAATCTTTACCATCAAATTCATTGCATATAACACGGAGACAATGGTCCAACTTGTGTGAGAATGATTTTAAGTTACTTACAAAAAAAGGTGTTTACCCTTATTGCTACATTGATTCATGGGAAAAACTGAAGGAAACATAATTACCATCACAAGAATGCTTTTACGATAATCTTAACTGTTGTGTATTACTCTGGGTATTCGATCAGAATGAATCTCTTTATTGTTTCAATATGAATATCAAAATGTCAAATGTACAATGCAAGTGAAGTTGGTCCTACTATTTACTTAAGTATGTCTACTACTCAACACCTCCCTTATAAAGTTTTTTTTTTTTTTTTTTTTTTTTTTTTTATTAACTTAGATAACTTATCAAATGCATTATTCATTTTATTGGTACGATACTCATCAATTTCATGACATATTTCCGATTAACTAATTGTTTCGACGCCTGCATGTGTTCAACTGTTTGTGTATTTTCTCAGTAGCAACCTTTGAACATTTCCTTTGAGCTGGTCGTTCAATTACATCTGGTACAGATTCATTTGCTTG
This sequence comes from Resseliella maxima, assembly GCA_029041755.1. Classification (NCBI taxonomy): domain Eukaryota; kingdom Metazoa; phylum Arthropoda; class Insecta; order Diptera; family Cecidomyiidae; genus Resseliella; species Resseliella maxima. The sequence goes on along the minus strand of JAQOWM010000177.1, from coordinate 71,517 downwards.
ATTTTCAATTACAGGTGAATCTTCAATGAGTATCGGAGATGCATTAGGCGTTCTGAACTCATTGTTCAAGGCATTAATGTCATCATTTTCATTTCCATCACTCGGTGCTCCATGTTCATCAGACTCTGACACATTGCTGTGTGCCTCAGGAATTTTATCTGTGACAATATCAGCTGGCTCAGCTTCATTGTTTTGCTCTCCCTTTTGTTCTGTTTCGAGTATTGTCTTTTTTTCAACATGAGCATCACGAATTTGATCAACATGTCTTTTTATATTGCGTTTTTCCCTCAATAATAAACAGGTGTAATTACGTGGACCAATTTTATTTTTAATTATTGCTGGTGACCAACCAGGCTTATTTGGATTTTTGTAGTTTCTTACGTAAACATTTTGACCAATTGCAAAATTTGCATTACGTTTTCCTTTAAAATTTTTTATCGCATTTTGTTGTTTTTGTTTAATCATATCATGTACAATCGGTGGTTTCATTAAACTGAAACGAGAACGTATATTTCTTCCTAACATTATTTTCGAAGGCGACTCATTTGTTGTACAATGTCTTGTGATACGATAATCAAATAAAAATTTGTTCAACACTTCTTCCATATTTATGTCTTTGTGTTCGTTTATATTTGCAATGAGAGATTTTTTTAAAATTTTAACAAAATTTTCTGCCTGTCCGTTAGTCGCAGGATGTCCTGGAGCTGTTAATATATGTTTGATTCCATTATTGATAAGGAAATTTTGAAATTCGGCAGAAGTAAATTGCCTTCCATTATCACTTACTAATGTTTCAACAAGACCAAAGCGACAAAAAATTTCTCTCAATTTTATTATTACAAACGATGAAGTAATTTCTTTTGTTTTAAAAACTTCAACCCATTTAGAATATGAATCAATTATGATGAATAAGTGAAAACCATTGATTGGTCCCGCAAAATCGACATGAATTCTTTTCCAAGCTGACTCAGTTGGTGTCCATGGAATTAATTTACATTTTTCTGGATTTGATTGTGTCAATTGACACGATTCACAGGATTTTATCATGAATTCAATATCTTTGTCGAGATTTGGCCAATATATATATGATCTTGCAAGCGATTTTGTCTTGACTATTCCCATATGTGATGTGTGTAGTGCATCTAATACGTCTTTTTGTAATTTTTCTGGAATTATGGTGCGATAACCCCATAATATGCACCCACCTTCAACTGATAATTCATTTGCTTTGGCTTGGTAAGACGTGAAGTCTTTTCCTTTTAAGTTTTTGATTGTTCCGTTTTGAATGCTATCTAAAACTTTAGATAAAATTTTATCTCTACGCGTTTGTATGGCAATTTCTTTGTAACTAATTTGTGTGATATTGACAAATCCAACATAATTTATATATGAAGCTTCTTTCTTCACTTCAACAGTTTCAATTTGAGCTATACGTGATAAATTATCCGACGTATTATTTTCACCTTTAACATATTCAATAGAATAGTTGAAACCAGATAATATGAATGCCCACCTTTGTATGCGAGCTGCTGCCATAGCAGGTATTCCTTTATTCTCGCCAAAAATTGTTAACAAAGGTTTGTGATCTGTTTGCAAAATGAATTTGTTTCCCAATAAATATTGTTTTAATTTATTCACACTGAAAATTATTGCCAACGCTTCTTTTTCAAATGTACTATAATTTTTCTCTGCACTATTTAGTGCTCGTGATATAAAAGCTACAGGTTTTTCTGATCCATCTTCATATTTATGAGACAATTGACCAGCCACTGCATCATTGCATGCATCAGTTGATAAAATGATTGTCCTACTTGGATCAAAATGTGCTAAAACTCTGTCTGAACATATTTCATTTTTCATTTCGACGAATGCTCTTTGACAATCGCGCGACCATTCGTATTCGACATCTTTTTGAAGTAGTTGATATAACGGTGTCATTCTTTTTGCAAAATTTGGAATGAATTTAGATTGGTGATTCACCATGCCAACAAATGCTCTTAACTGTGAAACATTATTAGGTACGGGTGATTCTAGAACACTTTTTGTTCTGTCTTTATTTTTATGAAGACCATTGCAATCAACATCAAAACCTAAATATGAAATTTTATTTTGAAAAAATTTACATTTGTCAACGTTTAGTCTAAATCCAGATTTTTGAAGTTTATGTAACACTAACTTAAGTGTTTTTAAATGTTCAGTAAAATTTTTACCCGTTATGACTATATCATCTTGATAACAAAAAACATTTGTAAATTCTGACAACAATGATTCCATTGTCTTTTGAAAAATAGATGCTGCTATTTTTATACCAAAAGGCATTCTCAACATTTTGAATAAACCCTTGTGTGTGCTGAGTGTGCACAATTTTTGAGCATCTTCATCTAACGGTAATTGATTATATGCGCTTGATAAATCTAATTTAGTGAACATTTGTCCACCTTGCATTGATGCGAAAATTTCTTCAATGCGTGGTAATGGATACCGAAAATCTATTAAAAAACGATTTATCGTTGACTTATAATCACCGCATATTCTTATCTCTCCATCCGATTTCGGAATTGGAACAATTGGTGTACCAAATTCAGAGTCATTGACTGCTTCAATTATGCCTTGTTCTACTAGATTTTCTAATTGTTTCTCAATTTTATCACGTAAAGCAAATGGAACGGTCTGGCTTTGCAAAAAATTGGAACTGCGTCTTTGACAATTGGAAGTTTAACTACAGTTGTATTGCATTTGCCCAGTCCTTTCTTAAATTTCATGAAATTCTGTTTTAATTTGCCCAATGATTTCATCGTATGAATTAACGAGATTTACTAATTGTTCATTAATTATTTTTGGGAATTAATTCGAAACCAAATTTTCTCAAAAAATCTCTACCTAATAATGTCGGTCTATCATAATTGGTCACTATAATTTTGCCATTCACAATTTGTCCATCGATATTTACACTTGCTTTGAACTCACCCAAGACATTTAATCGATCTCCTCCGTATCCCGTGAACGGTGCAATACATTTCTGCAAAATACTTCGGTCGAACAGTGATTCAAAAACCCGAATAGACATGAGTGAACAAGGAGCACCAGTATCGCAAACTACATTGTGTTGCATTCCGTTAATCATTGGTGATAATCTGTATAACGTGTCACTACCATCCATTACAATTGAACACACGCGGCAATCTTCAACATCAATGCTAAATATGGAATTCAAAAAATTATTAGAATAATCATCACAATTATTTTGTTCAATAAATTGAATAGAGTTTTGATTTTTCTTAGCCTTGAAACAAATATTCGCTAGATGTCCAACGACTCCACATGAATTGCATGTGCTATTTTTATAACGGCATTCAATTGTGCTATGATTTTTCCATCCACAATGACCACATGGTTTATTTGATTTTCCATTCTGGGAAGTTCCTTTCTTGTTATTGTAATTGACGGTATTTGCTTTGAATTTGTTGTTGTGACCACGTTTCTTTACAAAGTTGACCTCGTTGCACGTGTTCACACCGATTTGTTGGTTCATTTTCATCTCACGTATCAACGCCTTTTTAAACGCTTCATTCAATGTTAATTTTTCGTCTTCTTCGCATAATTTTTCGAATATTTTTGACGGTAATTCGACTATGAACTTATCCATGACAATGTTATCTAACATCAATCCAAAATTGCAGTCAATCGCTAATTTTTTTACTCTGGCAAACCACGTTGCAACTGTTTCATTCTGTGTCATTTTTGCTGCGTAAAATTTTTTGCGCTCTTGAAACACAATAGTCGGTGGTGTGTACTGTTGTTTTAATAATGTAATTAATTCCTCGTACGATTTCTTTGCTGGTACAGTTGGACTACATAAACTATGTATAATGCTATATGCATTGGATCCAATTGCTTTCAATAATATTGAAATTTTTGCTGATTCCGATGTGCATTCAATTTCAGTGTAATGCATTTCCAAACGCTCATGCCACAAAATGAAATTTTCACTTGTTTGAAATTCTGGCATTACTGCTGCTTGCACAATCTTTGTGTAAGTTGATGCGTTTTCAGTCATTTTGTACACAATTCTGTATGTTTAATTGTTTCGCTGAAAATTATTTAATTTTCCTTGAATGCGTTCAACAATAAATATTTAAAAAAAAAAAATGTTGTATTTAAAAAAAATGTTGAAGAAAAACTTCAATTCACGGCCCTTGTCGCCAATTCTGTTGTGTATTACTCTGGGTATTCGATCAGAATGAATCTCTTTATTGTTTCAATATGAATATCAAAATGTCAAATGTACAATGCAAGTGAAGTTGGTCCTACTATTTACTTAAGTATGTCTACTACTCAACATTAACGATTGTAAAATATCAAGCAAACAATACGCACATGCTTTAAACGTTTGGAATACATTTAAAATTCAAAACTTGCGTGAATACACTGAGATTTATTTGAAAACAGACGTACTTTTGTTAGCTGATATTTTTGAAAATTTTCGAAATAACTGCATGAAATTGTACAAACTGGATCCGGCACATTACTATACTCTCCCCGGTTACTCATGGGATTGTATGCTAAAATATACTAACGTTGAAATTGAGCTTTTCACAGACATCGATCAATTGATGTTTGTTGAACGTGGGTTGAGAGGCGGCATCAGCCAGTGCACACACCGTTACCGCAGAGCAAATAACAAATATATGAACGAGAAATATGACCCAGAAAAATTATCCAACTATTTGATGTACTTTGACGTAAATAATTTATATGGTTGGGCTATGTCTCAAAAACTACCAATTTCCCAATTCATATGGAATAATGATAATATTTCCAATGTTGAGGAAATTCAAAAAGAAGTATTGAGTATGGATGATGATGATGAATACGGATGCTTTTCAGAAGTAGATTTAGAATATCCGCAAAACTTGCACGATTTACATAATGATTACCCATTTTGCAGTGAACATATGCATGTGGGTGAGTCGAATGAAAGGAAACTAGTGCTAACGTTTCACCATAAGTAGAACTACGTTATACATTATCGTATGCTAAAATTAGCTCTAAAACATGGACTTAAGTTGAAAAGAGTTCACAGAATTTTGGACTTTAAACAATCATCATGGTTAAATGACTACATTATGCTTAATACAGCTGAACGAGCGAATAGTAAGACAACTTTTGAAAAAAATCTCTATAAATTAATGAACAATGCTGTATTTGGAAAAACAATGGAAAACATTCGCAATCGTGTTGACGTTAAATTAATTAGCAAATGGTATGGAAGATATGGTATGCAAACATTGATTGCGCGACCAAATTTTAAACGAAATGTTGTGTTTAATGAGAATCTTGTAGCATGTGAATTAAGACGATTGAACGTTTATATGACAAAACCCATGATAGTGGGTACGGCTATATTAGAAATTTCAAAATGTAAAATGTATGAATTTCATTATGATTTCATTTTAAAAAAATTTAATCGTGAACAGTGTCAAATTCAGTATACTGACACTGATTCATTCTTATACAATTTCGAGTGTGATGATATATACGAATTCATACGAGAAAATATAGATAAATTTGATACTAGTGATTTCTCTGAAAATAATCCATATGGAATCCCTCAGCATAATAAGAAAGTGATTGGTGTCATGAAGGATGAATATGCAGGGCAAATTATTGAAGAATTTATTGGATTGCGGTCTAAAATGTATGCAATCAAATCTAAAATTAAAAAAAATAAAAATAAAAAAAAGTATAAGATTGAAAAAAAAGGTAAAGGAGTTACAAAAAATGTGCTCAACAAGAAAATAACTCAAATTTATCTTTTGAGATATTTCGTGTAATTTCATACAATATTTATTTAAATATTGTAATATATATATATATATATATATATATTTTTAAATAAATATGAAAATAACATTTAAAGATTATAAACAATGTATTGACAATCATTGTAATTTATATAAGGAACAAGTCACAATTAAGTCATTGTTGCATAATGTTTATACAGTGAAAAATGAGAAAAAAGTTTTAGATCCATGCGATGAAAAGAGGTTCCTAATACCGAATTCATATAATACTCTGGCTTGGGGACATTACAAAATAGATGACATTCAAAAAACTCCTAACTAGACGAAAAAAAGGTTATGACTAATTCACGAAGAATTTTTGTATGTCTAATGCAATTGGAATTTGATGACATATCAATGATGAGTAATGCTGAAAGAATTCTAAAATTTATGATTTCTTACCTCATAGTAATTAAAAAAAGTCGTATTCATATTATCTGCTAGAATTTATAAGAGAAAAAATTAAAAAAATAAAAAACATGTATTTGATGTAAGCAAAAAAAAAAAAAAACGCTTTTTCATTTATTTTATATTAAATCATTTGAATTTATCCATGAATTGTGGGTTTCATCGAATCCTAACCATTTAACTAATATTTTGTTGCCTTTTCTTTTGATAATTTTCTCAATTAAGTAAATGTCTTGTTTTTTAGTTTTTTGAAGTTCATATGAATAAAAACAACCCTTGACTATTTTATTATTCAAATCTATTAGGTTATAAGTTTCTGGTTCAGTTGCTAATATTTTGGAAATACGAAAAATTTCCGTGCTCCAATTTGGTGTATAACCTTTCTCAAATATTGATTTGAATTTACTTATCCGTACATAGTCTCTCAGTTTGAATTTCTTCTTTTCACCTAATTTGATAGTAAGATTTTGTTTGTATACAGTCCTTAATAAATCAATTTGATTTTGTTCGTCAACGTCAATGGGCTTCATTTTGATTGTGCGATGTACAGTTGAATGATATTTATTAATTATTGGTTGTAGATGTTTCAACCACTCATGGGTGCCTTGTAAATTGAATTGACGCCACATTTTATTAAGAATGGTACGGTTCAGACGCTCAACAATGGATGCCTTCTTTACACTAAAAGTAGAATAATGATTTATTCCATGATTTTTCAAAAATTTGTGGAAGTGTTGATTGTAAAACTCTTTTCCTTCATCCGTGTGTAAATTATGTGGAATTTGGTGGGGGTTTTCATTGAAAATTGATTTCAAAGCATTTGTGACTTCCAATCCAGTTTTATTCTTTAAAGCTCTTGCCCAGGCTCGTTTACTGAATACATCTATTACCATCAAAATGTAGTTATATCCTTTATTTTGTTTTGCGAATGGTATCATTTCAATAAGATCGGCTTGGAATGTATCATTTATTCCGCGCATTATATAATTTCTACGTGGAAAATTTTTACGTACATTGCGATGGATTTCATCTATCTTTAAAATTCAATTTTAATGGTTTTTGGTTCAATGACAATTTACAACTAACTGAAAATGATTGCAAAACAATCATTTTATTATTTTTGCTTCTCGAAGTTCTTCAATAATAGAAATAATTTCGTTATTGTGTCAAGTATGGCCAGCAGCTTGTGATGATATCAATAATCGTAATCTATCCACCAACTCATTTGGATCATCCCAGTATGTGTAATTGGCTACATTACTTCCTTTCGTTTTGTTAACAACACACAGAGGAAAAATTTACAAACACTAATATAGAAGCTATATAAAAATAGTTACGAAGCGATTTCTGTAAAATTTTTGGCGGAATTATATAGAATGTGTATTGTACACAATAAATGCGACAATATCGCTCATTCTCTCTCATACAACATTCATCAATCGCATTGCACTACTACTCCAAATGACCAATACATATTGATATGCGATTGATTTGGAACCATTTGTCATCTTAACTGCTTGTGTGTTGCAACTGTTCACTGTTGTGTGAGAGAGAATGAATGATATTGTCGCTCATTGTACACATTCTATATAATGCCGCAAGAAATTATACGGAAATCGCTACGCAACGATTTTTATATAGCTTCTGTAAGTGTGTTTGTCTATTTTTTTTTTGTGTGAACTTTATAGGGTTGTTGAAGTTTTTGTATAATATTTCCCCCTTGCTTCAATGGTGGAAATAATTTGGAAACGATTTTCTTGTATTTCAAAGAAGACGAATCTCGAATTATTGGTGCATTTCGAACGTGTTTCTTTTTATGTGCGCTTGTATACATAAGCATATCTTTGTAAGTACGCAAATCAGCATTATTATAGTTCTGAGGATTCCCTGAAGTTAATAGTTCAGTTAGACCGGATGTTAGCGGAAACTCTCTTTTTCGTATAGAAAATATAGGTTTATTTGAAATGCTTTTCTTTATACTAACAGCGTCTTTTCCTAAATGTAGTTCACCATTATTATAATAATTAAACCCATATGCTTTATCACTACGGTATGGTCTTATTTTTTGCACTTTATCCATAATTTCATTTTCAAGGTCTTCTTCTTCATTTTCTTTATCCTCAGAAATAGCACTCTGATCCAGGGTAGAAACACCACTAACATTGTTTGTCGATGTTGAAAATTTCGGTGTATACTCGAAAAGATTGCCGCAATGAGGAGCAAAAGCTGTTTTAAAAATTGAATCAGGAACTTGCAATTGTTTAGTCTCCACCTTCTCCTTCTTTTCCTCCTTAACATATTTACCAACTTCATCGGGTTTTTCTCGTTTAGCAATGGTTTTTAATGGTTCAATAAAATTGGTTGAAATGTTTCATTAAATTGATATTTTTCTGTAAACTTCTGATTATGTAAATCACGAAATTTCTTCCTTATTACATTTCTTGTTTTTATAATTGATTTTTTTAAACGATCATTGCTTGCGTCTGACCTTGATACACTAACAATTTTTTTTTGATTCTTCATGATGTTTGAAATGTATATCCAACCATCTATACTATTTTATGTACACTGAACATTGATGTAATGATACCTATTCTTTTATTTAAATATTTATTTAATTTGATGGAATATAAATAAAGTTATCGAATTGCATTCGATATTTTCCATTATTCGGATTACGCTCTGTGTCTATTACCATGAATCCATACTTTTTACTCCAACATCTTCCACATATCATTTTAAATAAGTCAAACGACATGTCAACAGAAATATTAAAATCTCTGAATATATGTTTTAAGTTCATATCATCTTGTTTGAAAAGAACAATCAAATTAGCATTCTCTCGTATCAGATGTTTCGGAATATGCGCGTAGCTTTGACTTAAATAGAAGCAATCAACACCCTTATGGCGTCCCATACAAAAATATGATCGTATATTGTCTTGTTTTTCACAAATAACATCATCAAATATAAATATTGAGTTTGGTTTAACTTCTTCTAATGGAATTACATTATCATTCGATGAAAACATATAACAACCAATTCCTTTAATTGTAGATAAAATGTTCTTTAAATAAACATATTTTGGTTGAAAAGAAGACTTTGCGTAAATGCACTCCAAAAAATCTACTACTACATTTTAAACACATCTATGTTTTAATCAAATATTAAAACACTCGAGCGTTTTAATTTGAAAATTTTTAAACACTCGTGTGTCTTAAATATTGAACAAAACATAGATGCGTTTAAAATGTAGTTGTCGATTTTTAGGAGTGTGTACACATTTTCAAAGTGGAGCCCGTTTGAGCTTTCTAATAAGCTAATAATAACATTCGTCTTGCCACAATTTGATGGACCGCATATAATACAACGAATACTATTCGGGAGCAAGATGCTGTGCTTATATCTCTGTTTCTTTTGTACGTCTTCATTCTGTGTTTCAACATTATGAATTGGGATTTCTACTCTTTGTTTAATTATTTTAATGTTCTCCATTTCTTCTTTCTTTAATGTTGTTTTGTAGAAAAATAACGACTATAAATGTGTCCTTTTAATTACACTTTTCATCATTTAATGTCTAACTTTTGTGTGAACCACACGTATTTATATTATCAATTTCATTGTGACTACTTAACATATATTTTCGAAAAATGAAGAAAAATAAAAATAAGAAAAGGAATCCGAATAGAAAGATAAAGAATCGTCAGCAACGTATAGGTAAAGGATTATCTAAACGAAAGACTAGAAAAATCAAAATGAAGAAGAAAAAATGGGGGAAAGGTCTGATGAACACAATAATAAATAAACTCCCATTCGAATTACATATTCCAAAGTATCAATATTGTGGACCCGGAACAAAACTAGACGAACGAATTAAACGAAATGATCCAGGTATAAATGAATTGGATAGAGCCTGTAAAGAACATGATATCGCATATTCACAAACAAATGATATGACGAAGCGTCATAATGCTGACAAAGCACTGAGAAAAAAGGCATGGAAACGTGTAATGTCAAAAGATGCTAATTTTAGTGAAAAAGCTGCAGCGCTTGGTGTAAGTGGAATTATGAAAGCAAAAACTTTCTTAGGAATGGGGAGTAGGAAGTCACGCGGGGTTGGATGCGTTAAAAAGACAGTTACACCTCGTAAAACTCACTCCAAAACAAAAGCAAATAAAACCAAATCAGTACCAAATGTTTTCAGAAGTGTGACGAAAAGCGTAAAAGGTGAAATTCAAAAACATCAACCAAGAACAGTTCCCGATGCAGCGAAGCTGGCTGTACAAGCAGCAAAAGTAACATTAAAAAATCATAAATTATCGAAAAAGGTGTTGCAAAATGGCCTTCCACGAATAATTCCTGTACCGAAAATTGGTGGCGCTCTACCACTTATACCCATTTTTGCGGGGCTTTCAGCTTTGGGTGCTTTAATGGAGGGTTCTTCCGGTGTTGCCAACGCAGTTATTTCAGCGAATAAAGCAAAAAAAGATTTAAAAGAAGCACAACGACACAATCAAACTATGGAAGCTATTGCATTAAGGGGAAGAAATCTAAAATCAGGAGGTGGGCTCTATTTGATGCCATATAAAAAAGGGTTGGGGCTATTTCTTTCGCCATATTCAAAAAACGTATAAGCAAGCTCATCAATGATATAAAACGCCCCCTCACCAACTTTGATATTTTAGAATTTGGAAAGTATTTACCCCATTTTCGCTAGCATTTTCGTGGCGTTTTTATGAGGGATAGATTACCCAAAAAATGTAGAAAGTATGAATGCGGTGTAATAAATTTGGATAGCAAAATTGGTTTAGGGACACATTGGGTGGGCTATCATAAAAATGGTAACGTTTGCTATTATTTCGACAGTTTCGGTGATTTACAACCTCCACGTGAATTTATAGACTATATTGATGATAATTGTAACATTTACTTTAATTATGAACGTCATCAGAAATTTAATAGTGTTATATGTGGACATTTACATATGTCTAAAGTTCTTATTTGATATGGTATACAAGTAATAAAAAAAAAAAACTCATAAATACATTTAAAACTTTTAATTTATATTAGTTATATTCCAATCATGGCAACGATAACATTAACTTTATCAGGTAATTCATCGCGGCTGCAAGCAGAATATTTTCCATCGATTGATTTAAGCGATGGAAATTATGTTTGTGGACTGATCGATTTCCAAACATTTAATTCCATTCCGAATGTGGATGAATCGAATAATTTATTTTATTTCGGACATGAAAATCTCCGAAATGATAAGAAAGCGGAATTAGAAATGATAAATTCCAATGAAATTTCAATGGTAAATGAAAATAGCAATGACTGGCAACTTTATAATGTTGAACAAAAAGTCAGTGATGTAAGCAAAGGAGAAAAAAGCAAAAAATCTGGAAGTTATAATACAGTAAAACAAAAACAAACGATGTCATGTATCGAAATACCAACCGGATCATATGAAGTGGAGCATTTATCGAGATATTTAAAAAGAATTTTGGAACAACGTAACGTTAAATTCGAATTGGAAGCAAACAAAAACACGTTACAATGCGAAATAATTTGTAGTCAACCCAGCGCCTGTGCTAGCCATGGTGAAACCGGTGCGGCGCACCGGGGCGCTCGTCCTCGAGGGGCGCTCCAAAGATGAAACATTTTAATTTTTTTCCTTCAAAATTTCAAAAAATCTATTAAAAAATGATTCGAATTTATTCATATCTGACACACTTTGAACATATAATTTATTTCTCTGTTTGAGTACGATTTTTAAATAAATATAATATGAGTTGAAAAATTGAGGCAAAAAAAAAGAAACGAAAAATTTACGATAAATAAATAACAAATTCAAATGTTGAGCTCAAAACATTAGATAAATTTTCTACATCTATACGTCTTGCTATTGATCAGCTGATCCAAGAAATAAATCAAAACGATGCTCTTATATGTAAATGTATTTGCAACTTGTAGTTCGTTATGTTTTTTTAAACAAAACAACAAAATTATATGAGGTGAAGGAAAGTTTTATAAAGTTTATAAATATCAATGTAAAAAGTGGTCGAGGTATTTCTGAAGTGGCTTTGGCAGAATTGGCATCACTCAACTTGGATGTAAATGATATTCGTGGTCAAGGATACGACAATGGTCCAAACATGAAAGGAAAGAATATTGGTGTGCAAAAACAAATTTTAGATAGAAATCCGAGAGCATTTTTTGTGCCATGTTCAAATCATTCATTAAATCTTGTCTTAAATGATGCAGCTGCTGCTACTGGAACAACTATTGGATTTTTTTCATTTGTTCATCGTATTTACACATTTTTGTCGAGTTCTTCGAGTCGATGGGATATATTGAAAAGTAATCTGACAACAGTAAATGCATTGGTTCCAAAACAAATATGTGCCACACGATGGTCTAGTAGAATTGACGCGATGAAACCACTTTACCGAAATTTGCATCAAATCGCAAACGCATTAAATGAAATTCAAGATTGCACTAAATTTGATGATTCAACGCGTTTTGATGCTGGCTGCATTTTAGATAAAATTAATTACAGTTTTGTTTGTTGTGTTTGTGTTTGGTACGATGTACTAAGTCAAGCAAATTTAGCTTCAAAGGCCCAATGATCAATAGAATCAAATGTACAATCCGCGATGATATGTTTACAAAGTGTTAAACGTTTTTTGGACGATTACGAAATAGATGGCTTAGAAGCAGCATTACAAAAGGCTGAAGATATTTGCGATCGACTTGAAATTGAATCGACTTTCATTGGAAATGTAAAACGTCCTGCAGCTAATCGTCAAGAAATTACATCTGAGCAGCAATTTCGAGACAATTTCTTTTCAATTATTATTGAAGTGGCAAAAAATGCAATTACGGAACGATTTGATGCACTAGAGAAGCATGCCTCTCTTTTCTCCTTTTTATATGAATTTGATAATTTCGAAGAAAATAAAAAGAACGGCGAGCTATTAAAATCATGCAAAAAACTTGAAAATGCTCTTACGTATGAAGGACGATCTGATATCGATAGCGAGATTTGTTTCATGAATTCTCAGTTGTTGCTACTTTGGTTGAAAACCAAAATATGTCAGCTCTCACAATTTTGAACGAAATTAAAAAACTCTGCATGGAAAATTTGGTGCCGAATATGGTAATTGCACTTCGTATTTTTCTTACAAGCCCGGTTTCAATTGCATCTGGTGAAAGATCTTTTTCGAAATTAAAAATAATCAAAAACTATCTCCGAAATTTCATGAATCAAGAAAGATTAAACGAACTATCGATAATATCAATAGAAAATCAAGTTGCCAGTTCAATTCAATACGATGATGTAATTGATCAATTCGCTGCTTCTAAAGCAAGAAAAGGAAAATTCATTTAATTTGTATGAATTTATAATTTGCAATAATAAAAAAAAAAATTAAAATACAAAAATGTGTATATTTTGAATATTTTTGAAGGAAAATTTTTTTTGAAAGGGCGCTGAAAATTTTTTGCACCGGGGCGCAACTGAGGCTTGCACAGGCGCTGAGTCAACCAATTGATTTTTGTAAACCAAATACAATTGGTCAACTTTTAGGGTTTCGAAGTAATAAAGTGCTACAAGAAAATAAAGTACATGTGTCACAGCTTCCAGCTGATATACTCAAAATTAGTGTTATTCGCGTTGAATGTAACGCTATAGCTGGTTCCTATTTAAATAATCAACCATCTCATACAATCCATGAATTTTCTCCCCGAGTTCCACCTGGTTATAAGATCATATATGATATGGTACTTCTATAGAAGTACCTCAAAACGTCATTTACTTCCCAGTCACCGTAAAGAATATACATGCGCTTAATCTCTCTATTGTTGATCAAAATAATCGCCTAATTAATTTCCGAGGGGAGACTATTACTATACGATTACATATTAAGAAAGCAGAATCAAATTAGATATTTGTTGAAATTTAAGAGAATTTCGATATCATAATCAATACAAATTATGATTATTTATAAGACGAACGACTATAAAAAAGATAAACGTGCTAGAATTAGTACCATTAATAAAATAACAGTAGAGGTGAGCACACCAACATCAACGCAAAAAAGAAAACACAATAAAAAATTGAAACCTTTACGAAAAGAAAACGTGAAATTTTTACGAGGTGTTGGATTTAAAGTTAAACAAAATTAAATAAAAAAAAATAAAAAATATGAATAGTGACATTTTATCTTTGCGTGCTCCAATGATAGAATCATCAGTATCCAAGAGCATGCATATAATCCATACACTACATCTTTTAATCAAAATGACGAAATACGTATTGCTATCCAAAACCAGGATTTATACGTACTACCACATCGAAGTTATATTTACATTGAAGGAAGAATTACGGTAACCATTCCTGAAGCAGCAGTTGGAAATGATCAGAGACAAGCGCCCAACTTCTCGAATAATGCCGCTTGTTTTCTATTCAATGAAATCCGATATGAATTGAATGGGTTTCCTATTGATATCTGTAAAAATGTAGGCATAACATCAACAATGAAGGGATACCTTTCGTATGCGCCCAGTGAATCAAATCGCTTAGAAATTAGTGGTTGGAAGAAGGACTCCAATAATTTATCCAGCACTGGCAATTTCTGTTTCTGCATCCCTTTAAAGCATATTTTGGGTTTTGCCGAGGATTATCGGAATATAATTATGAATGCAAAGCATGAGCTTATTTTACAGAGAAGTAACTCTGACTTGAATGTTTTCACTGGTGCTAATAACTATGCTACACTTACAATTGATAAAATTCAATGGCGAATTCCTCATGTTTCAGTATCAGATGGAGAAAAATTGAAACTTATGCAAATCATCAATAAAAAGCAAAATATTCAACTTAATTTTCGAACCTGGGAATTATATGAATATCCAGTTCTTCCTCAAACGGATAAGCATATATGGAGCGTTAAAGCCCGCTCACAGCTAAATACTCCAAGGTTCGTCGTACTAGCTTTCCAGTCAAGAAGAAATAACATCATCACTGCTGATAAAAGTAGATTTGATCATTGTCAATTGTCAAATTTAAAGGTTTTTTTGAATTCAGAAAGCTACCCATATGAAAACCTAGGTGTTAACTTTAATCAAAATATATACGCCATTCTTTATGAAATGTATTGTCGCTTTCAAGAAGCATATTATCACGACAGATCAGGACATGAAACATCGCCATTATTATCACATTCTGAATTCAAAGAATTGGCCCCCCTAATTGTAATTGATTGTACACATCAAAATGAAACTCTGAAAAAAAGTATCATAGATATTCGCATAGAATTTCAAACAAGAGTGAATATTCCAACTAATACGACCGCTTACTGTTTAATAATTCATGATAATATCGTAGCTTATAATCCATATACAAATATTGAAAAATAGAATGATATAAGCAAAAACAATTTTTTTTTTTCTTTACAAAAAAAAAAAATAGTAAGTTGTAAAAGATGAAAAATTAAAAATAAACACAATTTTTTTTTTTTAGTATAAATATATGCTTTTCATTTTTTATTGTTTCAATTTCAGAAATATAATAAATGTAATATAGAATATGATGTGTTATTCAACTAAATGAAAAAGAGTTTGAAATAATATTTGGGAAAAATGATGATTATTGTTGTAAGGAATTTTGGGCCTCTTAGTCTTCTTCTTTGGATTCTTCTTCGGATTCTTCATCGTCTTCTTCTTCTACATCAGCTTCTTCATAATCTTTGTCATTTTCGTCATCTTCGAATTTGACTTTCTTCACCCTCTTGATATTGTTGTCTTCCTCGTCTTCTTCAACTTTTTGTTTTTTTCTCTTATTTTTAGATTCAACAGCAACATTTGTATCCTTTATTCCTTCTTCAAAAGAAATTTTCAAGCGCTTTGAACCCATTTCGCAACCATTAAAAACAATGTAAAGATTTTCCGTTTTCATCCTTTTAATTTTATTTGCTTGTACGTCAAATCGTTCAGGTAAAATCAGATACCCATCTTTTATATTCACGGTCAAACTTGCTGACTTTATTAAATGCTTCGCTGTTGAATATACCAAAACCCAAAACTTTGTATCGTTTGCCTTCTTCCAATGAATCGAAACTGACGTATCCGCTTTCGCTTTTAGCATTAGCAATTTTATTTAAGACATTAGCAGCTGCCATTTTTTCAAAATGATTTTATGAAAATAAGTTGTGAATTTCGAAAATATTAAGAAAAAAAAAAAAAGTCAACTTGATTTAGTAAACTTCAACTGTTTAACTTAACTGCTCAAAAGCAACTAATGATACTTGACAGAATGACTCTCGAATTTATATTTTTAAAAAAATGCTGATTAAATCAATCTTTCAATTTGAGTCAGCATTTTCAAAAGTAAATGTTTTTTTTTTTTTTTTTTTTTTTTTTCACAAAATGCATAGCTAAAACATGACTAATTCAAAAGGAATTTTTGAATGACTAATGCCCCCGGAATTCGGTGATTAATGTTAGAAGAATTTAATATATTTTTATTTTGGTTTTATACATCTATGACTCACCCACCAAAAAAAAAACGATGAGCAAACATTTTTTAAAAACACTATAAATATCAAATATCTTTGTTAACCATGTATCAGTGTTATTTGTTGAATTGCAAAGTGTTGAAGTTGATTGTATTATACATATTATCCAAAATGAAACCATATACTATTTGCATAGAAGGTATATTGGTGCAGGAAAAAGCACTCTCCTGAAATATTTTGAACAGTTCGATGATATTGAAATTATACCAGAGCCAGTGGAACAATGGCAAAACATCAATGGTTCAAATATATTGGAATCATACATGGGCAAGGGGGGGGGGGGGGGTATTTGGGGTTTACCCCCCCTGAAATTCTCCGAGAGGGCCCCCCCCCTCTTCAATTTTGTATACAAAAATTGCAAATTGAAGAGCTAAAAAAAAAAAAAAAGGTCTTCAATTTCGAAATCTAATTGAAGAGCTAAAAAAAAAAAAGGTCTTCAATTTCGAAATCTAATTGTTGAAGAGCTAAAAAAAAAAGGTCTTCGTTCTTGAAACAATTGAACGCAAAACACTTTACTTTTCACTTTTCAAAAGATATGACGATTTATATTCTGTCACTGTTTACTTTGCATATATAAACTGTGTACGTCGCAAAAGTGAGTGTTGTGCACGACTCTGCAGCAAAATATGCGAAAAAATGGATTGATGGTGGTCATTACCCGACAGATAGTGAAATTGGTATACGTAAAGAAGATACCATTTCACATAGCTTGTTGGAGGAAGAAAATGTGTTAAGCAAAAAGCAATATCTTTTGAAGAGCACAATATTTTAATCATTAAAATAAGATAAAAATAGATGAACTCGTAAGTTTGTTCTTTTTCGCTGTAGAAAAATAATAAAATAATAATATGGAATGAAAAAAGTGAAAAGTGTGTTTTGCGTTCAATTGTTTCAACGAAGACCTTTTTTTGTTTTTTTTTTAGCTCTTCAATTAGATTTCGAAATTGAAGACCTTTTTTTTTTTTTTTTGCTCTTCAATTTTTCAATTTTCGAAATCGAAGACCTTTTTTTTTTTTTTTTAGCTCTTCAAAATTTCAATCCGAATTTACCCCCCCCCCCCCCTGCGATTCTATACCTTGCCCATGTATGATTGGAATTGATGTATAAAGATCCACAAAAATGGAGTTTTCCATTTCAAACATATACGCTTTTGCTAATGTTTAAAAATCATCTCAAACAAACAGGGAAAAGAGTAAAATTAATGGAACGTTCTATATACAGTGCATATTTTTGTTTCAATAAAGCATTAAAAGAACGTGAAAATTTAAATAAAGAAGAATATGATATATTGAAAAATTGGATAAACTTCATCGACCAAACGTTCAATGTTAATCCCGAAATATAATGAAATAATTAAAAATTAAAAATTAAAATAACTTCTTATTCTGGTACAAAATAACAATTTATTTAAAAATTGCGAACGTTTTCGAGAATCTGTGTGCTCATCATCAGGCATTCAATAGAACATGCCTATTATTGTTCTTATTGAAGCGATTCTTTTATTATTTCCTCACATTTTTCACATGGTTTTTGTTTTTTGGTTACCAATAAACTTGACGAATCCTCAGGTGTTTCAATTGTTTTTTCTTCTTGTTTTTTCTCTTGTTCTCCATTCTTTTGTGTGCTTATTTTCTTTTTTACTTCTTCTATATAAAATTCACCTTTCACTAATTTAACATATCCACACTTGGGATAATAAAATGCATGTTGTTCCCAAGGGTCATCTCTTTCCTCCCAAGAATACAGTGAACCCCCACAATGGAAGCATAAAACTCGATCGCCAAAATTTGTATAAAAGAATCCCGCATCACTCATTTGAAGGGGGTTTTGCCTTAATTGTTTTGGCCAATATCCATCATATGATCGAATACGAGCTGTTTCAATAGCATAGTGTGGAAATGCATTAATTAAATCATCCGAACTTTCCATTTTCATATAATGATATTTTACACTTTATTATATTTTTTTATTTATAAATTATTAGTTTATTTAATGAATATTTAATCAAAAAATCACTTGACGCGCTTATTCTCAAATGAGAATCTAAAACCAATAATCGTACGGATATTCTCTCGCTCTAATTTTTTTTTTTATAATCTTTGTGTTATTATTCCATAAATGTTTTCAATGCTTAATGTAGTTTCAACTGTGAAATTCATTTATTGGACACATGAGATATATATGTTTTTTGATGTCGTGACAATGGAAACATGCGGCTGATGTATTTCACCGCATTGACGCGCATCTTTTGTTTTGAATTGGAATGCGGTAGCAACAGTAGTAATAGTCTAAATTGAATGTCAATAAAACTCGCGCACGATATGCGTAACATACGAAAAATGCGATCATAAGAAATTAGATGAAATTATTACCATAAATGTGTTGCATGAATCACAGATTCGATTGCGGTACAGAAAAAAAATGCAATCTTGCAAATTCTTCTTCCGAAAATGTATAGAAGTAAGTATAAAATCAATTCATGCGTATAATGCGTATCATGCGATCACAATCACGATTGTATTCTGATAATAAACAAAATGTATAGATGGAATGGAATTTTTATGTTTTTATGCCGCATGAATCATAAATTTTGATTGCGGTTCCAGAAAAAATGCAATACTACCAAAAATTCTATTTCCTTTCAATAATATTCAAATTTAGTAATTAGTTAGAATTGTCGTATGATAAGATAAATGAAAAAAAAAAAAAATAATTTTTCACATCATACATTTCTTTTAAAAATATTGATAGTGAAGAAACTATCTCCATATTTTATATTATTTTATTATTTTAAATATCAAACATAAGAAACATACAACCTCATTTTTTCTATATCCTATCGTACATTTTTAAATATTATTCATAGTGAAAAAACTACTCCCAAAAATAAAACCATATATACTTCAAAATGCTGCATTTGTATTCAAAAGACAAATTTCATATCATCTTGTTATGAAAATGAGACATTAAATTAATTTTATAAGAAAATAGAAGAATATTACTTCTATATTCCAATTTTTTTGAACACAGGATTATAAAAAAAAAGAAAAAATATACCATATCTATGAAAGACAAACAATAAAAAAAAAGAAAAAAAAAAACTATTTTAAAAAATATTGTTAAAAAATACTGTCACAAACATTCAGTTTTTATTCATTTTTCAATAAATCAACAATTATTTCAAAAATACCGTTGTATTTTTTATTTATAGTTATAGTTATAATTCTATTTTCAGATAAATTGGTTGTTTATTACATTTTATTTATGTAAGTATATTAACACACACACACATACACACACACACACACACACACACACACACACACACACACACACACACACACACACACACACACACACACACACACACACACACACACACACACACACACACACACACACACACACACACACACACACACACACACACACACTAACACATACATGATCCAGAAGTTATATATAATACACTACTCTGCATTTTGCTTATTTTTCCGTATTATCTCCGTATCGCATATGGCGCTAGTCACCGGGTAAACTGTGTATTTCATTTACATGAGTCTCACTTTTAGTGTGATTTTGGAGCGAAAACACACAATTTCTATACTCGTCCTAAATTCAGTGAAACAAATAGTAATAAAAGAGCTTTTTATCATTTTTGCCATTCATCATTTTGTGATTATTTTTTTTTCAAGAAAAAAAAAGCAGTGAGTGCGTGCAGTATGTTCAAAATTCATTCCATTTTATTTCTATTAAAAATTTTCAAGTGATTTGTGTTCATATAAAAAAAATCTTCTTCGAAATATCAAGATGGCTACCAATTTCAAATATCACCTGTACGATTTTTACACTTTGAATCATAATAGATATATGTGGCGTCTATATGATTGTCGTCGTTCATACATAAATTTGATATAAATAATGTCGCAACTGCTATGGTATGAATTTCAATGATCTTTTGTGGTTTTTCTTGATTTTTTTTTTTGTTCAGATTCCTTAAAAATGTCATGCTAGAAAATCAGTCACCAAAAACTATTGCTACATTGAGAAGTCAAACATTTTAAACTCTCTTCTATGTATATTTTGGGAGAAATTATTACACCAAAGTTAATGCTTCAGTCAAAAACTGAATTTGTTTTGCTTTTTTACTGGCTACGGTATAATTGTTTTTGTTTATATTAACTTTTTTTCTTTGTTTAATAACAAAAAATTGTTTGACATATTGATTTTGATGGGTCACAATATTCATTAATTGCATACTTGACAACGAATCGCATAAATACGAATCGCATATTTGTCATTAAAAATACAGATGTGCCATTAATACAGAAGTACACACAAAAAACATTTGGGGTATGTTCATGATATTCATTGGTGACAATATATGTTTACCACAGTTGTATCTGATTCTACCACATGCAAGTTTTTATAAATATACAGTGCCGTGCAAAAGTTTGGATACAACACGTCTTTTTCATATAAATTGACGTTTTTTGTTGGTCAAAAAGTATATGAAGATGTAATTTTTTTCTTTCAACTTCTATAGAAGAATTTTAGTTTTAATTGTAATCTTCATTTTCTTCTCAGAATAGAAATCTGTATCGTGACTCCTTTAAGAACTTTAAAAAGTCAGAAAAATGTTCGATTAAATTTACATATAAAAATGGCCATTTTTCGGTATTTCCAGGTATATGGCCGAAAAAGTCCATAAAGGAGTCATGGTACAGATTTTTATTCTGAGAAGAAAATGAAGATTTTAGTTAGAACTAAAATTTTTCTATAGAAGTTGAAAGAAAAAAATTACATCTTCATATAATTTTTGAGCAACAAAAAACGTCAATTTATATGAAAAAGACGTGTTGTATCCAAACTTTTGCACGGCAGGGTATGCGCATGTCGAACAGACTCATTGTGAAAAAGTTTTGCTGTCAAACTAATACTATGTCACATTTATTACGTTACATGTGGTAGAGTCAAATACAACTGTGGTAAACATGTATTGTCACCAATGAATATCATGAACATACCCCAAACGTTTTTTGTGTGTATTAACTTATCTTAATACTTACTACGGACGAATGCTATATTAACTATTAAGTCTCATCATATAGAGTGTGTGCAAAAAAAATGTCGATTTAGATAACAGATGGCGTAACTAGCGATTTGTATTATCTGTGTCAAAAATATGTTCCTGTTTCTATCTCATTCTTACATTTGAATAAAATTATGGGCAATAGCATTATACACTTTTTGTGATTAATCGAGTGTATAATATACACTGTATATTCAGTTAATGGCTTACCTATGAAGTACTTACACATGTGGGTGTTTACTGTTATTCACTAATATGTGGAGAGAGTAATAAGGCGACTGCTTTGGTCAAGTGTTCTCTTCATTCTGATTCTTTGATCGGCTTGCGCCGACGTGCTATGCTGTTACTAATACATGTGCAATACATATATGCTACATACACGAGATACAATACTACAACATGCAAATACACTGACAGCTGATCTGTGGACCATTCACAATACAAACGAGAACTTGTATATTTGTGAAATGTGTATGTATTGTCAATTCTATGATCGCAATTTACCAACAGTGATTTGAGTGAAAAAAATGCGCATTTTATCAAAACGAACATACCAGATGAAATGGCATGTAAAATCCTTCACCAGAATTGAAAAAAAATTTTTTAGGTTTTTTTCGATCTTCAGCGATTTTCGATTACTCACAATAAAATGTTGTATGAAAACAATGGAAAGCCATTGGATGTATTTGTTCGTTGTATTTAACGGACTCACGACAACGAAAATTTTTTGTTATCGTTTATGGATGCCTGTTACCAAAAAAAATTAATTCACAAATCGAAGAAACATACTCGTTTTTATAAGTACGCCAAACATACAAAATACATACTCTTGTTTAACTATTTTCAAGTAGAGTGAAACTTACTCTTATTTCTGCAAACGAATCGATCAGAATACATACTCTGAATTTCCGGTCATTCGTGCAATGGTTTCAAAATTATATTATTACTCTCATATCGTAATGAAATTATGCGTCGGACGCATTGCGTCCTTTTTGGACATCTTAGAATTTTTTTTTGTCGGTTATTTCGTGTAAAACAATCCATGATAAATAAAATGTAAAAAAATCAGAGCAAGTGTATTATTATATGCATCAAAGAGAACTAAAATGGAATGAAATCAGAGATTTGGGACTTGCATAAACAATAAATGTTACCATTATATAGTGACAGAGTTTGCATTGCAAAACTGTATGCATGATAACATTGCCAATATTCTGCAATTGCTTAGTAATAAGATCGACAGAGAGGGATTGATTGATCGATCCTTTTCTGGTCATATTAAGCATATCTAACATTATCATTTATTGAATATAACCAACACAAAGTAGAATTACCGAAACATAATGTAGCGATCACAATGTTTTGTAAGCATGTGAATGTAGTAGGCCATCAATCATACACAATAAAAAAATATTCCGCACAATTCAGCCCACACTGAGCATTGCAATGGTAAGACAAGCGTACGGATAAAAGAGATAGAAATAGGAACATATTTTTGTCACCGACTATACATCGGAGCACACTGGTGCCATTTTCTTTTTTTTTGTCTTTCATTACGCTATAAATTTCAGTATATGTCATTTTGCTGAAGTGTAAACAACAAAGATTTTTTTTGCTTCAAAAATGTCGAAATTCGTACCTGAAAAAGTGGTTTTGCGAGGAAGTTTAATAACCTTCTTTCATTTGAAGAAAACCGCTGCTGAAAGTTATAGTTTGTTAGTAGAAGCTTACGGTGAACACGCTTCAACTCAAAAAACTTGTGAACGATGGTTTGCGAGATTCAAAAGTGGTGATTTTGACTTGGAAGACAAAGAACGGCCAGGTTATCCAAAAAAAATTGAAGATGTGGATTTGCAAGCATTATTGGATGAAAATCCTTGTCAAACGCAAAAAGAACTTGCAATGGAGTTGAATGTTGACCGAGCAACCATTTGTAGACATTTGCATGCAATGGGAAAGATCCGAAAGCTGGGAAAATGGGTGCCACATCAACTGAATGAGAATCAACTCTGAACACGAATCGAAACATGCAAAAAACACCTTGCTGAGCACAAAAAACGTAGTTTTTTGAGTCAAATTTTTACTGGCGATGAAAAATGGATCTATTACGACAATCCCAAGCGTAAAGCACCGTATGTTGATACAGGACAACCAGTACCTTCGCAGTCAAAACGAGACATTCATTGCCAGAAGGTTATGCTGTGCATTTGGTGGGATCAGGAAGCTGTCGTGTATTATGAGCTACTGAAACCTGGCCAAACGGTTGATGGTAAGTGCTACGAACAATAATTGATCAAAATGGAGCAAGCATTGAAGGTGAAACATCCACGAATAGCGACTAAACAAGACAAAGTTTTTTTTCACGATGATAATGCCAAGCCACATCGTGCAAAGATCGTTAAAAAAAAGAAAGAACTCTTCGGTTGGGATCAGCTTGATCAACCCGCGTACTCTCCAGACCTTGCCCCTTCGGACTACTATTTGTTTCGATTGATTGATTTAGTTATGAAATTGACCTGGCCGATGTACGCTTTCAAAACTTTGAAGAAATACAAAAATGGGTCGCTGATTGGATAGCTTCAAAAGATGAGGAATTCTTTAAACGCGGAATCCATCAACTTTCTGAAAGATGGCGCGAAGTCATAGCTAACGATGTGGAATATATTGGTTAATGTACTCATTCATTTAGTTATGAAATAAAATTTTCTTTTCACCGAAAAAATCGACATTTTTTTTTGCACACACCCAATAATACCAGTATTAAGATGAGTATTAACTATTAACATCGATGTTAATACTCATATTAAGATAACTATTAAGTATTAATTCGTTGAAGTTAATAGACGCATTTTGCAATTTTGAACAGATCGTATATAGGAAAAAATAATTGTGGCATATCAAATGAAAACTGCATTTCAAAGAAAGAAAAACCTTTTGATCGATTTTTAACCCTTTTCCGATCGGAAAATCACCAAAAATAAGTGAATTTTTGCCCTTTGTTCTGGAGACTAAATATTTGAGACCTATCGATAGACGTATCACTTGCCCAGGCTGATCCGTGGATTCTCAGAATTTGCCTGAAATTCTATATATGAATCGTTTACATGAAGTTCCATAAAGGAAGTTCTTGAATTCAGGCCAAATCCTGATATGTCACAATTTTTTTCAAATCGAAAATTTAAATCTATATACAATCTGTTCAAAATTACAAATGGCATCTATTAACTCCAGCATATTAATACTCAATAGTTATCTTAATATGAGTTTTAACGTCGATGTTAATAGTTAATACTCATCTTAATACTCGTATTATGATTGGTCTTAATAGTTAATAGCATCCTAATAAAATATCATTTTAATACAAATGTATTAACATATCGGGTTTGGTACATCTGTAATTGAAAACGTTAGATGGCGCTTCAAGAAAGTAATACAATATTTCAATGACTAATTTCAAATAAGTAATGGTTTTTAAGAAATTTTTCATTGCTGTTACACGTTTTAATGGTAATGGTAATGGTAATGGTATGGTTGGGTTAATTATTTTTTTCAAATACATAATAAGTAATGATTTCAAAAGTCTGATTTGGAGAAACTAAGTAATAATTTCCTCGTCATTTTGCATATGTTTTTTTTGTAAGCTGGCAACATTGTTTGACGTTCATTCGGAAATGCTTACTGTTTAGTATGAAGCATAGTTTCTAGCATAAGGTTACATAAGTTACTCGTTTTTCCAAAAATCAGTGGTTGCCACAGGACGTATACACTGCAGTTTAAGTTGATCATTGATTTGAAGCTTTAATAAAATCTTTAACAGATTTTTACGTTTGAGCTGGTAATCAAGTTCAATGTTATAATCAGTACAATCATCTAAAACTTTTAGCAAACATACAAACCTAGTACATACAGTGAGCGGAGCTACTTATGTTCCCAATCAATCGCTTGTAGGTTGTGGTGGGTGCCTTCAAAAGTTGAATTATTTAATTATTTAAAAGACTTTGATCTTTAGCTTGTAACATTTGTGATTCACTATCAAACTATTCATATTTTTGATATTGATGATGTTGTTATATTGTGGTTTAAATTAATTGGATTTAATTATAATAATCATCTATTTACAACAACAACAACAACAACAACAATCATTTATAGACCATTAATGCCTTGCAGCGTCTGGTCTGTTTGTAATGGTAGCCCCTTCACAATTCTTCTCCAACATACTCTGTTGAGAGCCAGGTCTTGAGTTTCCCTATTCCAGTCATATCCTCTCTCATTCAAATCATTCTTCACGGAATCTATATATCGTCTTCAGCATTTAAAATCATTTTTGGCAGACGATACTCATTCATACGCTGTACATGTCCGAACCATCTCAATCTTGACCTTCTTGCTACCTCATCAATCGAATCCACATTCAAGTCCTCACGTATTGTCTCATTCCGAATTCTGTTCTCCCATTGATCCCTACGCGACACACCCGAAATCATACGCAACACTTTCATATCAGCCACTTCCAAACCATGAATTAAATTGTTCGAATCGACCCAGCTCTCGCTACCATACGTGATAGTTGGTCTGAAGATTGACCCATGAATCATCAACTTTGTCTCCTTACTCAACTCACTCTTATTAAGTACATGCGATCTAAGCTGTGCAACAACTTTATTACCATTCACTCTACGATGTTCAAATTCCTTATCAAGTTTACCATCTTCAGAGAATATATTGCCAAGATATTTGAATTGAGACACCTGCTCAAGTACACTCCCATTCAACACACATTTTATTGATTTCCGAACTTTACCAATGAACATCACTTCCGTCTTTGAGCTCAATGGTCATTCCGCAGTTCGTACACGCCGCTTCTAAGTCACGTATTCTGTTCTGTAGTTCCTGTTCAGAGCCACCGAACAACACTAGGTCATCTGCGTATGCAAGAGCAGAGATAATATTTCCTCCCAATACTACGTTACCCCTTAGCTTAGCTGATTTGATTAATTTATCCATATAAATTATAAATAAAAGCGGTGAAATTGTACAGCCCTGTCGGAGACCATTTCGCACTTCTAACCATTCACTCAACTATCCATCCACTCTCACAGCCACTTCACAAAATCTATATAAACTCTTAATTCCTCCCAAAAGGGGACCATTTACACCGTATTCATTCAGCACTGACCACGAGTTAGCTCTCGGTATACAATCATACGCCTTTTGTAAGTCTACGAAACACACATACATGTCTTTGTTTCTCTCATGGAATTTCTCTATTGTAGTGTATACATATTTATATGATAGCGTCAATCGCTCATTATGTTTAAGCGACGCATACGCAATGTCGTTTCGTCGCATTGCAATTGCGCTTTCCAAATATAAAACTGTATTTAGCAATAAGTTAATTAATTGTTAGATCGCGATCGTTCAGTCAACAACACCATTGACAATAAACAATTCAAAATGTAAAACAGAAAGTGAAGCATTAAACCCAAGTTTGGGTTGGACATCAATAAAAAACAACAACACCTTGTTTCATCAATATTCGATGTTGTCTTTCAATCATTCAAACCTAAATTCATCCTCCATTCACTGCATCACACAATTATCACTATACTATTAGTTGTCATGCAAAAAATTTGATCTTGACAACCGCGCTTCGGTCTAAAATCCGATTGATTTTCATCCAGGAGCGATTCGACAATAGCTCTGGTACGCTTTTCCATAATTGCACTGTAAACTTTTCCGACAACGCTCAATAGAGAAATTCCACGGTAGTTGTTGCAATCCCTATTACTTCCTTTTTTATGGAGGGGTGAGATAACCGCTCCGCCCCATTTTTTCGGTACAACTGATGAACTCCAAGCAAGATTAAACAAACGATGTAACCAACGAACACCTACTGACCCACTACAAATCAATCTACCCCTGCTGCTTTCCCCCAACTCAACTTTCTCACAGCCAATGCTATCTCACCTACGCTTATTCCTTCCATTTGCCCTTCCGTCAATGTTTCATTTTCACTCCCATTCACTACTGTCACGTTTTCAACATTCAGCAGTTCCTCATATATATGTTTTTATAGAATATGCAAATGTAAATACGCTTCAATCCTTGGTTTTTCATATCGCAACAATAGAAATTAATGAGTCATTAGTTATAATATTTTAATATTTTCTTTTAGAATGACTAAACATTTTGTTTTGCATTGCTGATTATTTCTGTCACATCACTTGTTCAAAATACAAAGCTTACATCTGTAGAAAAAGTAAAAGAAAAATATTTTTATTCCAAAAATGTTATTTATTTGTACAACTTTTCCAAATTTTAAATTAATATGTGTTGTTCTTACATTTACAACAAAAAATTATTCTGCAAATTGTGATGAACATTTCTTAACATGTAATACGATTTTTGTACATAAATGGTTTTAATTTTGATTCGATTTTTTGATTGCAACAATATGCGTGTCAAAAACTTGAAAATTCCATTCGTTTCCAAGTTTTGCTTCCATCCGAATTCGATCACTTTCACTATGCAAATTAAATGTGAATTCTCTCAACTTGCGACATCTATTCATAAAACAAATTAAATATTCGGTAGAAATATAATTTAGTTTCAACCAACTGAATTCGAATATTTTTATATTATCTACGATACTATTCAATTGAAGAAACTCATTGATACTGAATCCATCTTCAATTAATTGAAAAATTTCTAATTTTCTAAACTTGATATTTCCGAAGAATTTAATTGTGTATTTGTTGAGATGAAATGGCATCCCAAACGTAAGCCAAATCGCTCGGCTAAACGAAAATGGTATCAGTTTCAATGGTTCTGATGTTTTGAAATTGATTGTAATGTATTTCACTTTATTAAAATGAATCACTTCGATACTTTTATTATGAAATGTTTTCGGTATTTTTCCTCTGATATTTAAATTTCGCAGTTTGGGCAAATTTTTACTCATACATCGAAAAAGCTCCATGCTGTATTTTCCATTAATATATAATGTAGATAAATGTGGATTTAATTGAAACATTTTTCGAAAAGCCTTTTCATCAGTACTTTTTAATTTAATGTCTAAATGAGTCAATTCTGGAATTTTAATTTGAATTATATTTAAATTTTCGTATGAATTTGAGTGCAATGTTAAAAACATTAGTCGTGGAAAGAATGTATTAAATTCGAAAATTTTTCCAAACTGACAGTTTTTAATGTGAACTGCAAATGTTTCCGAAAATGTTGTCTTGATTTCATCAAATAAATATCCACTTGTATAGTTTTTCAAAAATAAATGTTTTAATGAATCGACACAATATTTAGAAATGTGCTTCTCAATCTTTTCACAGATTTTCTGCTCAATGTCCTTATAGTCTAATTCAATACACTCAAGTAAGTATCCAAAACATCGTAAAAAACGTAGACAAGTTTTAAAATCAACAATTATTAGTTCATATGCGTTCATTTCGATATTTTGCTGCGAATTGATTTTAATATTTTTGATGTGCAGATTTTTTCTTCTGATTTTTCGACCGAATGTAACTTCAACAGCTTCTCTTAGACGTGTGTTTGAATCAGCAATATTCAACAAATCAATATAATTTATGTACTTGAAAATTATTTCGAGACAATCATTATTTACGTCTGTTATTTGTGTACTTTGAAACCATTTAGGTGCTTCTGATATTCTTAGTCGCTTACATTTCAAATTTTCACTTTGTTCTGGGGTTTCGTTTGATTTTCGTTTTCGGCTTTTCATTTTCACTAAGTTTTGATTACAAATATAATAATTTGATATAAATATATTTTATTGAAATAATAAAGTTGCAAACTAGCAACTTATGATATACGGTAAATTGTTTCTTTATGTTTCAATTTTTCGCTTTATTGACTTGTTCACACAACGATTGGAAAACAAATACTAAACTTTGTGTTAACAAATATCCATTGTTGACAAACAAATGCATTTAGTTTGCCTCGATTTGACTTTGACATCGAATATATAGCGCTTCAATCGATTATAATCATTTGACAGTTGTTTGAATTTTGAACATTTTTGAAAAAATGTCATTTTTCTATTTATTCAATTTTGATTAATTTATATTTATTGAAGAAATTCATTAGAGATCTTGTGGGTTGATATTGGCATAATTGGCATTATTGATAAATGGCTTCGAACAAAGAAACGAATACCAAACTGAAAATGTTTGTTTAAACGCCATCTTCCTTCTATTTTATTGAACTACACACGTACGTATCTTTCAAAGTGCACAACGATTTTGATATTAATGAATAATTTTACTCAAATTTCTATAATGAGCTTTAGAGTGGGTTTTTATTTGTTTGTTTATTCGTACTAAGTATAGTTTAGAAATTTGGAATTTTCCAAAAATTTTATTCTCTAAACAAAAAAGAAAAAAAAAGAAAAAAAAAACGAAAAAATGCAAATGTGGATGTAAAAAACATTTTAATCCGGATATATTTCATATTTAAATATTTATCAAACGAGGGAAAACAAAAAAATGTCATAGCATTTCTTGGACCGTTAAGTTTATGTTTCTAATATTTGTGTAAGTAAATGTTTATATGAATAATCCTCATTTATGATGATACATCGGCCACACAAGGGAAACCATTTTCATTTTATAAAATGTCAAAA
The DNA here is from genome assembly GCA_029041755.1 of Resseliella maxima. Classification (NCBI taxonomy): domain Eukaryota; kingdom Metazoa; phylum Arthropoda; class Insecta; order Diptera; family Cecidomyiidae; genus Resseliella; species Resseliella maxima. The sequence goes on along the minus strand of JAQOWM010000177.1, from coordinate 40,938 downwards.
TGTGCACTATACAGGTAGAACTTTATATTTCATGTGTATTTATGCCTGCAAAATTTTTTGAAAAAACTCATTAGGTCAAGACACTAACTTTCAAATTTAACACAATGTTCATTGAACAATGTTCGAAGATAATTATCAAAATCTGGTGAAAATCATTATATATTTTTTTTTTTTTTTTTTTTTTTTTTTTTTTTTTTTTTTTTTTTTTTTTTTTTTTTTTTAAAACGTCTTTGTTATCGTTGGTTTTTTTTTTTGATACACATCTTTCAAAAAAACAATTTTCATTTTTACCAACCATTGTGTAAGTATATTGTGTATCCTTTTGAAAATTTGGTTTTCACCAAAATTTTTATTTTATTTCATTGATTTTTGGATGTGTGTGTGTTTGTGTTTGTCCGTACCGCCTTCAAAAATTAACATACTATATACCAAAATGAAGGTATAGCTGTAGGCAGTACAAATCGAAAAAAAAATTTGCGAGTTTTCCAATCCCCCGTTCTAATGGAAAATCCTTCAATGTGGAAGAGTACTTCATGGGCGTAGCCAGAATTTCTTTTGATTGGGGCAAAATCATTTGAAAAACGAGGACATTTTTTTTATTTATTACAAATTTTTTTAATTCTTCGAAACAATTCTTTATTTAATCTACAATAATTATCAAAGTCGTATTTTTCGTGTATCTGCAGCAAATCGATTCAAAACTTCTTCCTGCACAAACTTTTCATTTTCTTTCACAATTTGGCGATGAATACTTAGCATGCATAAAGCTGAAATTTATTTATATTTATTAAACACTTTATTTTGAATAGAAAATAAAAATATTTATTACCATTTAAACGATCTTCGCCCATAACAAAACGTAACCATGTTTTTACTCGCCTTAATGTGCGGAACGATCGTTCTATTGTATTTGGCATGTGGTGCATGGTAAGGCAAATAGAATTCGTAATGCCAGTTTTATTGAGGGGAAGAATAAGTCGACCTCTTTAATAACGTCACATATTTCCAAATCTTTAAGCTCCTCATTATCAAATTTTTTGTTTTTCCAAAGCTCATACCATAAATCTATTTCGTTTAACAAATTTTCTGAACCATAAAAGTCAGAAAGATTCTTGATTTTCGGTTTGAAATCTTCCATTGATATATTCAACATATTTGATGGATGCAGCGATAATAGCGAAAATGCAGGCAAATTATTATCTGAAAATCTTAAAACTTCGAGAATATTCGAAAGAAATCCATAGAGCATTCTAGAAACTTTGAGAAAAATTGAAAGAAATCCATAGAACATTCTAGAAACTTCGAGAACTTTATAATTATTGTTTATTTATGAACGAAAATGAAAAAATGACCCAGCGAAGTGGGTCGTTATCTGCTAGCTCTTCTATATTTTCTAAAATATTATTCAGTTGAAGTAAATCGTTGACACTGAATCCTCCTTCAATTAAATGATAGAAATATAATTGTTGCGGTAGAATTTTGGTAGAAAATTCAAATGTATTCTTGTTCAAATAAAGAGAATTCTATTTTGTAAGCTCAATCTTTTGGCTAAACGAAAATGGAATTAATTTCAATGGCTTTGAAGTTTTTATATTGATTGTGAATTATCCAATGAACTAGTTCCATATATTTTTTACTTCCATTCATATATAATGCAAACAAATTTGGATTTAATCATAATATTTCTCGAAAAACCACTTTTTTTTATATTATTCAAACCAATGTCTGATATGTAAAGGTGATGAATTTTAATTTGAATTAAATTTGAAATTTTTTTAGAATTTGATTTCAATGATAAATATCTTAAGCAAGGAAAGAGTTTATTAAATGCGAATTTCTGTCCGAAGTGACAATTTTCAATAACAACACACTCATTTTCCAATTGGAAATATTTCCAACCTCGTGTTATAAACTATATGTTTACAGCATATACAGCAAAATGTCCAACATTCGTTGGAATGTATCAAATTACTGTCATTGTTGTACGTAGTAAATTTTTCATTGTTCATTTGCTGTTGTCACAAATACAGCAGCAAATGAACAGTTGTATATGTTCTACGTACAACAATGAGAGTAAGTTGACACATTCCAACGAATGTTGGACATTTTGCTGTATTTACTGTAAACATATATTTTACAACACAAGACTGGAAATATTTCCAATTGGAAAATGAGTGTGAACTCTTATCATTTGCGAAAATATATTATTTCGATATCATCAAATAAGTATCCACCCAAGTAAACGCAATGGGCTTTGCCGAAAGTCTACAGGCCTTCAGGTAGACTTTCAATATAATTCTTATGCAGGCGTTCGTTGTTATTCTTTCTTCACAGTCAGTATCATCGGCATGCGTATAAAACAAAAAGAAGAGAAGGGAGAATAGAAACGAACGTCTGAATAAGAATTATATTGAAAGTCCACCTGAAGGCCTGTAGACTTTCCACAAAGTCTATTTCGTTCACTCGGGCAGTGGTATAATTTTCCAAACACAAGAATATCAATGTTTCGCAGCAATAGTCATCTAAGTGATTCTCAAATTTACTACGAAATTTCTTGTCAATGTTCTTATCAAGGGGAATTTATCAAAATAAATAAATATAAAATATGTTGAAATATTTCGAATATAACTGGATTTCCTAAACGCACACCAAATTTTCAAATCGATTCAAATTTATAGCAAATAATTCGAATATGCAGCAGATCCATTGAATAAGTGGACGCAACTTCCACTCTCACTCGAACGAAGTGTGTAAAATGCGGCAGCAGCAACGGAATGCTTTGCTGCCGCCTTATTTTGCACACTTTCTTCGAGTGAGATGCGTCGCATGCGGTCGTTTCTGCCGCCGCATTCCACTCACATTGTTTGAGTGAGGTACGTCGTATGCGATCATTTGGATGGTTTTTTTTGCTACGAACCTGTGTTGTTTGCTGCGTTTATTATAGTTTTTCACGAATAAACCACGAATATTCAAATTTCATAACATTTTTTCAAATTTTTCGATTTTAATGCGGATATACGGTATTTGAAATTGGATAAATTCCCCTTGGTTCTTATTTCAATTCTCTCAATTAAATAAAAACTGTAGACAACTCTTTAAATCGCCAATCATTAGTTGATATGCATCCTTTTCGATACTTCGATGAGAATGGATTTTCATATTTTTTTTTTTTTTGCACTCCCATGTTCCGGACCACCTGAGGTCCCTCATATGAAGTGACTGAACATTTATGAATATTTATCATAAAAATTTGGATCCTATACATTTTCAACTGCATACTAAAAGATTTATAGGAACGAAAATAACATCCAAATTGGTGAATCTTACGACGCTGTTCATGTTTTTATTTCGTTCTTGAATTTTTTTTTTTTTTTTTTTTTTGTGAATATTCATAAATTTTCAGTCACTTCATATGAGGGAACTCAGGGGGTGGTCGGGAAGAGTGCCTTCTAGAGAATGTGAAATTTAGGCAAAAAATTATTTAATTTTTTCATATTCGAAAATACATTTGGGTGAAAATTCAAGCTCCATTGAAATTTCGACTTTGTAAGATTCGACTCCAGGCAAGGGACGCTCAATATTATGGCAATAGACTTAGTGTGTATCGTTGCAAATAGAGATCCCAAAGGTTTCTGACCGAAAAAATTTACCATAAAAATGTCACAACCATTGAAGCATATTCCTGCTTTGAGCACAGTAGTTTCCATTTAAAAGAAAAAATTGATCTCCAAACGGAGCATAATAAAAAAAAAACGCCTGATGAAATCACAATGTAATAAATTGTATACCGTTGGAAAGGTAATTCTGAGTAGAGTTTGACTGTAAAGTCAGATTTGCAGAATACTATCTGTTACATGTGGTTTTATGTAGATATATGTGAAAATGCTTGAAAAAATTATCAACAAATTTTTGCATCATAACTAAAACAAAAAAGTTACTCTTTCTTGAATGTGATTTTTCTTCACTATTTCATACGCCTGGACATTAGCTACCAAAAAAATGGGGAAATGTGCCTCCGACATGACCTCCACAGGTAGCTTGGTGACCACAAGAGCTGAAATTTTGGCTAGCTGAGTTTTTGGCCATTTCTAATCACCCGGTAAAGGGTGATTTCAGGCGATTATGGGGACATTTTATAATTTTTTTGCCCTTTCGTGTGGAATCGTCGACCATTATAAGACTATTATTAAAACGCAAAAACATTTGGGCTTTTATATTCTACTGATGTTGAATTTATTGTCATTTCAACCGCAAATAGAGATGCTACAGACTGTAGCCTACATTTCAAAATCTCCAAAATAAAAAAAATTTAGCGAATAGTTGAATAATCTGTGTAGAATTACTTACACAGTAATAAAGTTTAAGTCTGGATTTTGATTCAGCATCTTAAAATATATTCATAAGCATGAAATTAGAATTTAAATAATGTCTTATTTGCTCGATGTTTAAGCAGAAAAATATCCAAAGTGGGAAAAAAGCGTGAATTCTAAGAAACTGTAGATTTCATTGGGCGATTTAATTTTGTATGTGATTCACTCTAGCCTGTGATGAATTTCTCCTGAAAAACATTTGCATGTTTTTTGTATCAATAAATTTTTTCACACTTTGAAGTGAATACTATATGGCGTAATTTTACTTTGCAAATTATAAATTCCAATATCGTTACCTTACCTTACCTACTCAGCTGTTTTCATCTAAATTTTATAGCGTTTTTGTGCTGAATGCAATCATTTAAGCGACAGCTTTGTTTCAGATGAAACATTAAGTTCAGATGCTATTTAAAATTTCTGTAGAAACTGTTAATCATTCAAACAGAATGGTTATTAGAAAATTGCGTATTTGTTTATTGTTTGGTTTCATATTTTTCGAAGTAATTTAAGTATCATTTTATTTCATCCAAAAATAACATACAAAAGTGCATACATTTACCAACTATTTTACTTACAAAGTTATTTTTATTTCAAAATTTTTTTAAATTTAACTGAATTCGTACAAAAACAATTTCACTTACTTTTACCGTCTTTTTTTAGTGCTTGGTTGCTGGGAAAAATGAAGTTTCAAATCCAAAAAAATCAAATGGTTTAACAAAAGACAGTTGGATTGTTCGTAATTGTCTTCCCTGTTTGGAGTTTCTATTTCCAGACGATTCAGAGGATGATTTTCTTGAAAAAAATTATGGCCATTTAAATTTAAAAGATTTAGTCGCTCAATATAAAACAAATAATCAACAAGACATTGGTCAATATTATCAGCAAAATTTTCTGACAAAAGTTTACGGCAAAAACGAAAGTATTTTTTCAAGTATGGAAAAATCGGCAATAAAAATCAATTGTTTCAGTCAATATGTACGTAGTATTCAAATGAGAGACGGTAACTTACGAATCTTTCAATCAAATCAATTTAAGTCGTTAAAAGAAATTGAATTTTATCGCGGTAAAATCCATTCAACAGAATGCATTAAAGATATTCTAAAAAATGTCGAAACATTGAAATTCATTCATTGTAAATTGAATGCTGATGTTCATGAGACGATACTCAAGTATTGTGGCAAATTGAAGCGATTATTTTTGGGGGATTTTTGCAATGAACACCGGAATTTTTTTATTGGAACCAACGATGGTTGGCTTGCAAATAGAATGACATCAACACTTGAACATTTTGAAATTGATTCGAAACGTCGCTATGATAAAGTCATTCGATTTCTTACTTTAAACAGTAATATTCGCAAATTTTCGGTAACAATTGAATTTTTAATCGCAAACATGAATGCCATTCAAAAATCGAATATCAAATTGAATACATTATCGATTTTGCATTCATACACTTTTATAACTGATAAAAAGTTTGATGACTTTGTAAGTAAACTGATAGAACTTCAGAGGATGGGTTTTTTTAAGGAATTACATTTGTACTATGCACTCACTGTTGGATCGTATTTTTATCCACCTGAATTATTAAATTTAACTACAATATTGTACGGACCAACGGAAATACGATCATTTACTTTGGCAACGATGATCAACTTGAAAGCCATTTATCTTTCTAGTGCATCTCAAATTCATGATCGTGAAGCAATGTTAAATAATCTTAATAAGCTCAAGTTTATCTACTTTGAAGTTGAATCGATTGACAAAATTTTGCCATTCATCCAGCGTCTACCGGAATTGGAACACATCAAAATCGGCTCAGTTGCAAATGGACGACATTTCAATTTTAAAAAAAAGATTCTTGATCTTTTAGCTATTAATGCGGAACGTGGGAATCTTATAAATGCCAAACATCTTACGATATATGTCAGTGAAGATGTTTATTTAGCCACTAGATCGACATTGAATCGGACGAAATTGACTTCGATTGAAATTAAAAGACACAATTCATTTGAAGATCGCTTAGATTTTTATTGAATACTTTTGTTTGTATTAGAACAATGACAAATTGAATCACTGAATTTTCATATTTTAATTTAAAAATAAAAATGCAACTTTTTATTGACAATAAGAAATATTAAAAACACACATATTATTACATGTACAACATTTGACATTTTAAATGATTAAAGAATATATTTTGTAAGTTTTTTTCATATTTTTCCTTATTACTTATTGTTAACTACATTCAAATTGTTGCTGATTCCGAATGAAAGCGTTTTATTGAAGAAATTCAAATCATCAGAGCTCACTGATACTCATTGTTTAAAGAGAATAATTTTATACATATTAGATATATGTCAGTTCTTACTAATTTGATTTTGCATTGAAGAAATTTAATTCAAATCAGATACTGAGGGAGATGGAGCAGATCCATTTGAATTTCCTCATTGGAAGTTTCAATTTGGAACTTACAAAAAGAGACACTGACTGAAGCAATGCACATTTTTCATATTTTTGCGATTCAGTTTCCCGGCTTTTTCAGATTTATCCTAATGAGTAAGACTGAATCTTATGAGAATCTTCTGCTCTCAAGAAGTTTTTCTTTTTTCATTTTTTCATTCTTTGAAATGTAATATGTATCCTGTATTTAACTAAGTTGATATTTTCTTTGAAACTTAGTCCACTATGAAACCAAATGACTATTTTTGATTTAAAGCAGATGACTAAAAATCACTCCATTTTGTACTGTAAAATCAACGTAATCTTTTTTTAAACAAGCAAAGGCTACTCAGTCTGTAGTTTTTCACAGAAATGAGACATTTTCCTTCTTTTCGACATTTTTTCGATTTTCACGTCAATTGAAGGAACAAATGTGGTTTTTGGGTAGAAAAAATTTTTTTAGTTTTATAACGAGCAACTGTTTGAAAGTAATACGTAAACGCGTCGTCGCTGATCCCATTTATTTGTTGTTTTTATTAAACTCACAAACGATCAATAAAATTATTTTTTCCCTCGTTTGGCATGATGAATTTAAATGGTTTTGAGACATTATTCATGTTTTTACGAAATACAATTTTTTTTATTCAGAACCTCCTGATCAGCTTTGTTTGAATTCGAGTTTGTTTGCTTATTATTGCAAGTGTTTTTACCTCAATCGAAATAATTATATTATTATGAATATGAATGAGTATGTTTTTTTTATCTTCTCACATGAATTATATTTTGTAATTGTCGTCACATGTTTTCCAACAAATTGACATAAATTCCGCAACTGAACACAATGGAACAAAAATTATAATGCAATCAATGTCTCGATTTGAAGCAATGTCAGTTGCAGCTTGAAAAATAGCAAAAAAAAAAAAAAAAATATTGACAACGAAGATATGTTTCGAACGTTATTTTTTCTCTTATTAATTGGTTTGGTGATTACCGAGGTATGATTTTTGTTAATTTATTTTCAATTTGCGAGATTGAATTTCAATATTTTTCGTTCAAAATTTGAGTGAATTCTAGAAATCTAACAAATGTTCATTTAATTTATTTTTTGTCTATTCACAGCACTTAGTAACAAGTACAAATGGAAAATCGTCACAGAAAAAATTATACGACCTAAATGATAACAAATGGAACCCATGTGGTTGTTTATCTTGTTTCGCATTTTTGTTCCCATCGAAATCCAATTCAAATAATTCGACCAATAAAATGCCATCAAAAACAGTCCATTCATCATCATTTTCAAAGGCAAACTCAACATCCGACAAGATCAACGTATTTGAGTATCTTAAAAAAAATATTCGCCCTTTTTGGAAAGAATAAAAAGTCACGACCATCTTCTGGTAAGTATTTCCGAAAATTATTTCGAATCATTCGAATCGAATGTAAAATATACATGAAAATATTTATTGAGACTTTTTATGGCATTCTATTACCTGTTTCACTGAATTTGGGCCAATGATTCGATAGGGAAGATAATAATTTGGGTTTTTTTTCCCAAAATTCAATTCAAATCATAATTTGGAATTGTTAAAATATTCCATATATTTCATCTTTGTATTCATTAAAAAAAAAATTCAAATATTTATTAATTTCTCCAAAAAAAAGAAATTCTTAAAAAAAAACATTTTTTTTTTTTGAAGATAAAAGACATTCCCATAAAGCGGCTGTTGTGACAAATGGTTTAGAATGTTCGGCTATCGCGAGGTTCGTGTTAAAAAAAAACGACTTTTAAAATATTCATCACTAAATAATTCGATTTTCTTACAGAAAAATTTTGGAAATGGGTGGATCTGCGGTAGATGCGGCCATATCTGCATTTTGCGAAGGAGTGTCTTGTCCACAAAGTACGGGAATCAGTGGCGGATCTGTTGCGACAATTTACGTAGAAAAAGCAAACAAAGTTGAGACCTTGATTGCACGTGAGATTGCTCCTCTGGCAGCAACTGAAGATATGTTTGTAAATACAACCGTGACTGGCGGAAAATCGGTCGCTATTCCAGGCGAACTCAAAGGTTATTGGGAATTACATCAAAAATATGGCAAATTAAAATGGTCACAGCTGTTAGATCCAGTTATCGAATTGTGCCGAAATGGTCATTTGGTTAGATAAGAACCAAAATGTTGAACTTGTTATAGGGCTGCTGGTGGTTCCAAAATCACCACTTGTGTTGCATATGTTAGACAGTCTTTCTTTCTTTCTTTCTTTCTTTCTTTCTTTCTTTCTTTCTTTCTTTCTTTCTTTCTTTCTTTCTTTCTTTTTTTTTTCTTTCTTCCTTCTTCCCTCTTCGAAAATTTTCAAAATTAAATGTTATTCCAGATGTTGATTCGATATTTGTTTTTCAAAGAGCCGATTGAATCAGCAGGGAAGCCGAAAAGCATACTAAGTTAATATTTTGAATGATTGTACCGTTTCAAATTTCAATTCAAGATTAATCTTCAATCAATTATTGAATGTATTGGAATTGAATAACAGTTGCGTGAATATTTATTCACTAACACAAAGTACACGTGCAATTTTTTGTATTTTTTTTTTGTAAAATAATAAAGCCCGACGAAAGAAAGACTATGCTTGAGTCAAATCGGCTGATTTTGTTTTGTAATAATTCTTTTCATATCGAAACAGTTGCCCAAAATTTTGGTTCCAAGATGTTTTTATTTCTAAAATTTCACATGTTTTTATTACTATCGAAACAATTATATTATTATAATTGGCTTATTCATAAATTTAGCATTTATTGCGTCTAAGCACCTGTTGTTTTCGAACAAAATATCATAAATTCTACACCAGAATAATATAATTAATCCGTGGATCTTAAATTAATATCAGTCGCATTTCGAACTTAAAAAAGTAAAACAAAATATTGACGAAGGAAAAAAAACATGTTTAACCGAAAGTTGTTTGTTTTCTTCTTAATTGGTTTGGTGATTTCCGAGGTAGGTTTGTTTTTATTAAAATTTTAAACTTTCAAAGAGATAAATTCGATTTAAATTTTAAATGATTGTTTCCGTTCAAAATGTCAATGCATAATTTCTCTTTGAAATATCTTTGTTTTTATGTAAACTTGAATTGTCCCATTTCGCAGCACTTAACAGAAAGTGCGAATGAAAATTCATCGCCAAAGAAATTGAATGACGAAAAAAATGAAAAATGGTATACACGCGGTTGTTTGTCTTGTTTATCATTTTTATTCCCATCAAATTACGATGTAATTGATCCGCCCGAAGAATTTCCTCCAGAAGCAGCTGCGTCAAACCCAAACGGAAACACAATGTGCGAAAAAACTAATTTAACTGAATGTCTTAAACAAAGTTTCGATAATTTATCGCTGAAAAAAATAATCGCACTTGCTGAAATGAATGAAAATGTGCTACCGACCGCTGGTAAATATTTCCAGGATCATTTCGATGGTAAAGCGTATGGTGAAAAGCAGAAAATTTATTCAGAAATGTATGGCATTTTAACCACATGCTTCACTGAATTTATACGAAGTATTCGAATGGGTGATGGTGATTTGAATATTTTTCTACCGAATAAATTCAAATCGCTTAGAGAAATCGAATTTCTTAGTGGTAAATTATATCCTATCGATCGTATTAAAGATATTCTACCCAATTTGGAAACACTAAAATTCATTCATTGTGAACTCGCCGGTGATGTGCATGAGGCATTTTTACAATTTTGCGGAAAATTAAAGCGATTATATGTGCGTGATTATAATTCGGGTGGAAAATCACGAAAATTCTTTATTGGAACTTCAAATAATTGGCTCATGAAAAATTACTCATCACTTGAACATCTCGAAGTTAATTCACGAAGCAAAATCAATGAAGTCATTCATTTTCTCTCAATAAATCCGAAAATTCGCAAATTTTCAACAACCATTGAATTTCTAATTGCAAACAAAGTAGCAATCATTGCATCAAACGTTACGTTAGATGTTTTGTCCATTTTACATTCATTCACCAACATAGACGATACAAAGTTTAAGGGATTTATTAATCAATTGATCGCACTTAAAAATCGAAACTTTTTCAAGAAATTGAATTTATATTATTCACTCCCAGCGGGAAAATACTTTTATCCATCGAATTTATTATCATACGTTACCATATTGTATGCGGTAACAGAATCAAGACAAATCGCTTTATCGCATGCCATTGAACTAGAGGAACTTTATTTCTTTAATGTATCTCAAATTAAAGATTTGGAAGATTCATTGAAAAAACTCACAAAATTGCATTTTATCTACATTGAACAAGCCACAATTGAAGATATTTTACCATTCATCACACGAATGCCAAATTTGAAAAATATCAAAATTGGTTCTCTTGCAAATGGACTTTATTTTGATGGCAAAGAACATATTTTGAATTTATTGGCAATCAACGAACAACGCTCAAAGGCAAATGGTTTGAAGATGACGATTCATGTGATTGAAGAAATTTATTTAGCAACTAAATCAGCTGTAAAAGAGACGAACTTTAGCTCAATCGAAATCAAACGCAGTAATTCATATGATGGTTTTCCAGATTTTTATTGAACATTATGAAAAAGTCAAATTTTTAGATGATTTTTCATTTAAATTTCTTTGTGGACTCTATATTTTCGCTTTTTTTCAAGTTGTACATTTCTTTTGTGAATTAATCACGAATTTATACAATTTAATTGATCATATTTAATTATGTTTTAAAATAAAAAATCATTCTGTATGATATTTATTTGAACTATTCTCATTTTTCGTTGTTATTTATACATTAATGAAGATACATTCGTCAAGTTCATAGGTTCTGAAACAGAATTTCCATGGTTTTTTTTTCACTTTCCTCTTATACCCCCTGAGGAATTATAATTGAATTTGGAAAAATTGCTAGAGTTTTCTAAAGCAAAAATCCGATTTTTGGACGAGACAACAACCGATTCATTTTGATCGAGTGTTGTATTTGGAGATATTGTTATTTTTTCCTCCTATCATTAATTACATAATTCATCCATCACCAATTGTCAATTGCGCATAGAAACTAGCGCCCTCTGAGAAGTGTATTCTATGTTATTGTTGTTGTATTTTGACAATTGCTGTCGATGGATGACATAATTAAAGTGTCCTATTTCTAGTTCAATCTAGGCGTCCATTCATAGATTGAACTGCCAAGATGCATAATAATGATTCAGATGATTCATGGTAACAAAAATGGTTAACACTTCGCGAATATAAATTGCGACACAGCTATTAAGTCAGTCATTTGGATGATTTGAAAAAAATTCCACAATTCTTAAAGAAAATATCTACTTTCATTATTTTTTGACGACATAGATGTATCGTCAAGTTCAAGTGAAGGAATTTTATGAGAAAATGAGAAAAAATTATTATTTTTTATTCAAATTTTTTAAATTATATTTTTCATTCAAATCAACAACGTACATTCATAATGAATGAATTGTAAAATGTTCCATCAGAATAACTCGCGATATAATTATAATTATGCCTAATTCACAAGTGAAATAATTCGAAATCTCACAGTCATAATAATTCGAGTGTTTCATGAAAGAAACATTAAAAATAGATTTTCATTTGGGTTTTGAATCATTCGATTGGGTGGTGCGTACATTTGAATTTTTTTCAGCGGGCATTCAATTCAAGATAACCTTTCAGAATTTATATTCTAACAATTTACCTTGTACGTTTCGTTGTGGCAAATTCGAATATTTGTGAATCTTTAGATCAATTTAAAAACTTTAATTTCTCGAAAACGTTAAGGAATCTTGAGAGAAAAATCTAGCGATTTTTAACCAAGGCGATGATTGTGCGGTTTTTTTTTGTTTTGCTTTTGACTAAATTTGCGATTTCCAAGGTAAATATATTCGAAGAGTTGTGTTTCTTTGGCTCGATATTTATTCATTTTTGTGTGTATTTTCTTTTCTTGCTCTTTCTCTTTCTCTTTCTTCTCTTTCTCTTTCTCTTTCTCTTTCTCTTTCTTTCATTTTCTTCTTCTTTTCATTTACATTATATTTTTATTTTCATTATTTTTTTTTTCATTTTCTTCCCTTTCAACAAACATTCCTTTAGATTTTCTTCAAATTTCTTCTCTTTTTACTTTCGATTTAGCTTTAATTTTCGATTTCCTTTGAATAAATTACTATTTTCAATAATTTTTGATTAATTTAGTAAGTAATTTAAAATTTACATTTGCAAAACACTTCGCTTGTTCGAATTTACAGTTTCCCCCTAGAAATGCTTCATTGGCCATACCACCATGGTTAATTTCAAGCCATAGTTGTCAACCTGGAGATCAAGAGACAAGTCTCCTTGAACTGAATTACGATTGTCTTGAAGTGAATTTCGAACTATTAACAATGAAAGATATATGCGCTGTGAGTAAAACTTGTACCGATCTTCAACAATCAGCTGGCCAATTTTATCAAGACAATTTTGTACCCCGGGCAATTTGTGAAAATCGAAAGATTTTTTCACACACTCAATGCATTGACATCGAATATTTCAGTGAATTTGTGCATAGTATTGAAATAGCCGATGGTGATTTAAAAATTTTTCAAACAAATAATTTCAAATTACTCAATCAAATTGATTTTTACAACGGCCAATTGAGCGAAACTGAATTTCTTAGGAATGTGTTGCCAAATATAGAAACCTTAAAGTTTATGTTTTGTGAATTAAACGGTGATGTTCATGAGTCTTTACTTAAGTTTTGTACTAAATTGAAGCGATTAAGTGTGAGAGATAATGAATTATATTGGTATCATCGAGAGGTATTTATTGGAACATCAAATGATTGGCTTGCAAAACATTATCCAACGCTTGAGCACTTTGAAGTTAATTCTCGTTGCAAGAGAGATGAAGTGATTCAATTTCTTGCAATAAACCCAAATATCCGAACATTTTGGACAACAATTGAATTTTTAATAGAAAATATGGAGACAATTTTAACATCAAACATTCAATTAGATGTTTTGGCCATTTTGCATGCACACACCAACATAAACCAAACAAAATTCGACGAATTCATAAAGCAATTGACAGAAATTCAAAAGCGTGGTTTCTTTAAGAAATTGCAATTATTTTATTCATTTGCCAAAATCAACTATATTTATCCATCTAAACTCTTGTCCCGTGTCACAACACTACACATCACAAATGGACCATATCGATTTTCTTTACGCTCACCGATGGAATTACAAAAACTTTACATTTCGAGTGCACAACAAATCAATAACCTCGCTTCTACTCTAAGTAAACTCAAGAAACTTGAATTTATTTATATTTTTAGTGACACAATTGATAAAATTTTGTTTTTCATTAAAAATTTGCCAAATCTTAAACAAATGCAAATATTTATGATCATTAATGGTACTCATTTTAATAATGAAAATAGAATTTTAAATATATCAGCACTAAACGATGAACGGAAAACGTGTGCCAAAGCAAGCAAACTGACATTTTATGTGGATGAAAGTATTTATTTGGCAACAAAACAGGTTTTTAAGCAAGATTACGAATTGATTGATATAAAACGGAACAAAATGTACGATGAATATAGTGAATTCTTTTAATGACAAGATTTCACTTTTTTTGCATTTTGACAAATTATTTTGACCAATAAGAAGAGATAAAATAAAATAAAATTTAATTAAATTTATTCAATTTCATAAGAGTGGACACGATTCGCATTATATTTCAAATTTGATTTATTGCTTATTTTAACTGAATTTTTTCTTTTTTTTTTGCATTACGAAAAATCATTGGCGATTTTTCTCATTGAACTTTTGTCCATACGCTTATTGTCAGCTTACTTGATGAACAATAAAACAGAATTATATAAAAAAAAATTAAACGTTTTAAACTAATGTCTTTCCTTTGAACATGCATTAAATGGCGATTCTTATTTCGCCAAATAAATGGACAATTTGCATCTGATTGTGATCGATTTTAAAACTGTAAGATGCTTTTGAAGAATAAAAGTTGAAACAAGTCGAAAGGTTTTCGACGAAAACCGTTGATTCTTAAGTCGAAATCAACGATTTGGAAATGTGGCGGAATTACAAATTTATACAGAATTATAAGCCATATTTTAGCTATATAATTACAAAATAGCTTTTAGACACTTCGGAATTTTCTACGTAATTCAAATTATAATAAGGAGAAACAGTCGTAAGTTGAACTTTTCTGTAAAGAAAATGAAATGCAATTAATTCGACCAATATATATTTGGAGACCAATTCAAAATATTTTGTCTTCAATTAACATATTTTACTAGAAATTTGCATGTCATTCTAATGGATGCGAATATGTTAATAATCTGCGAATTTTTCTGCAAATATATTCTCATATGGTGGAGAAATTTGCAAATAGTGGCCGAATTCAGCTATTTGCAAAAACCAATTTTGAATCCATTCTATGTTTCATGGAAAAACATAACGAAATCTATGATCAACTAAAGTTCTCCTAAACTAAGAAACTTCTCTTCGAAAGAAAACTTAGCGAGTTGAAAGAAACGTTTGAAACAAATGCATTTTTGAAAACGAAAATCCTACTTTGGCACCAAATAAACAATGAAATCGACTTTTCAATGTTCGTGCCCTGAAATATCAATATTTGGAGAGAAAAAAAAAGCATTTTAGAGGAAAATCTGTTTTTTTAGGAATTTTTTGACCGATTAAAATAGTTGTACCGCAGAACGTGGTGTTCAAAAACTCCACGTTTTCAAAAGACGCTTGTTACTAAGCATGCACAGAAACACGGGTTGTTTTCCATATCAGTATCAATTGCGTAGTCAAATTGAAGCATCTTAACGAAATATTTTTTATTTCAATAAAAATATGTTTGATTCTCAATTTTTTATTATTTTGTTTGTCGGGATCTTAAGCAGTGAGGTAAAACGAGTTGAAATTTAATAATCAAACAATTCTTGTCCATTTTCGATATTTTAAAGTTTAAAATTGAAATGAGTTTAACTCAGAGTTTACCTATAATATTTAATAACATTGAAATGAATCAATTTTGATTAAAAAAAAAATATTTCTAATACAGCTTCTCGTAGAAAATGTAATTGGAGTCCAAACGAAAAAACCCGAAAAATTGTTTGGAAATAGTAATAAGAAATGGATTACGCGAAGTTGTTATTCATGTTTTCCATTCCTCACACTGCTTAATAATGCGAACGTTAAAGCGATAGAACCATTAAAATTAAGACAGGCACTTCCGCATTCTATTCAATCTTCATTTGTAACAGCATGTTCGGCACCAAATCAAAACTGTCACAATAAAGAAAATCAATCAGCTATTTTCAAATTGGATTATGACAGTCTCGAAATAAGTTTTGACTATTTATCAATTAAAGAATTAGTTTCTGTTGGTGAATCGTGTCAGCATTTAAAGAAAGCAGCCGGTCATTTTTTTCAACATAAATTTGTAACCCGAATGTATGGTGAAAATGAGAATATTTATTGGGATTCTCATAAAATTAGAATAAAAATCAATTGCTTTAGTGAATTTATACAGAGAATACGAATTGGAAATGGTGATTTAAGAACTTTTCAATTGAATCATTTCAAATCACTCAAAGAAATTGAATTTTTCAACGGTTATTTAAATTTCACCGAATGCATAAGAGACATTTTACCTAATTTGGAGACATTGAAATTTGTGCATTGTAAACTTTTCCAAGATGTTCATGAGACATTTTTACGATTTTGTGGGAAATTGAAACGATTGACGGTGAAAAATATCGATCTAAATGGCCGCCATCGAAATCTCTTCATTGGCTATTCAAATGATTGGCTTAACAATACATATTCAAGTCTTGAACATTTCGAGCTAGTTTCTTGGCGAAAATTTGATAAAGTCATTGAATTTCTGGAAGGAAATCCAAATATTCGAAAGTTTTCAACTAATATTGAATTTTTGATCGCAAGTATGGAAACCATTTTGAATTCGACCATTAAAGTGGATGTTTTGTCTATTTTACATGGAATTAGTAACATCGAAAACACCGAATTCAATAAATTTGTGAATCAATTGTCAAATCTGCGAAAACGGGGATTCTTCAGGGAATTGCATTTATATGCATCTAGCAATGCAAAAGAAATCGTTTATCCTCCACATTTACTCTCACATGTCAAAGTCTTATTCAGAGCTATGGAAAATCGATCGTTTGCATTGGCGCCATTCGTTAATTTGCAACAACTATATATTTCTAGCGTAGCTCAAATCAATGATCTTCACATTGCATTAGCCAATCTCACGTCACTCAACTATCTTTATATTTTTCAAGATGTAATTGAAAACATTTTACCCTTCATAATCCGTTTACGGAATCTAAGCGGAATTAAATTTAATTACATTAGAAATGGACTGTATTTCAACGAAAATATTCTTAACCTAACTGCACTCAATGATGCACGAAAAAAGCTGACGAACTCACATTTGTTGACATTTTTTGTAGAACAAAATATTTATTTAGCCACAAAGAGAGCGTTCAATCAGACGAAGCTCCGTTTCATTGAAATTAAACGTCACGAATCATTTGGTGAATTTCAGGATTTCAATTATAGTTACAACCCAATCGGCTGAACACGTGATCGCACAATGAGTTGGAATTAAATTTAAATCTGTTAAAATGTAAATAAAAATTCTTAACCAGAAAAATAAACAACATCAATTACTGTGTTTTCTTTTAAATCTGTAATTTGATCTGCAAATCTGTTGAGAGGAGACTTAACACTGAAAATCTAGGGGGAAACATGTCTCACGACTGCGTCCAATTTCTTGCGAGTTTTTGCGAGTTCGTTGTTGGTTTATTTAGTTTGATTTTGAGCGAATGCTAGACTGACAACTGACTCTCGCGCCTATTTGCATGCAAAGTTGAACTCGAACTCGTACGAGTTTGTACATGTTATTTAAATGGAGTTAAAAATTAAAATGCGAGTTCAATCATTTTGTGTAGATTTCTTACAAGTTCTGCATGGTTTTGGGCGGTTTTCGAGTAGTTAAATCCCCCTAGCTAGAAATATGGTTGTGTTTTGCTGATATTTATTATAGTTTTAATGGTTTTTTTTATATATAAACGTTAAATAGATATGCTGTGATATGACTTATTATTTTAAATAATTTATTTTTAAATGAATTTGTGTGCGGAAAATTGAAAAAAAAAAACCAAAAATTTATTAATGATGTAACAGCATTCATACACTTATTCGTTATTTCGGGTTGCTTTTATTCATATTCGTCCGCACGGCTATATACGCACACTTAGATCCAGCTTTTGCTATTACGTTCGTGTTTTGATTTCTCCGTTTTCTCATCGACCCACTTTCATGTGGGTACTAAGATTAAAATTAGAATCAGCTTCACGAACTTTGAGTGCATTGAATGCTGTAACATTGACAATAGTATGACAAATTCGCTTTAACCTCCATCTAGTGACACTCAAGTCTCCATATATAGAATAAAATGTATCAAGAAATATTGTATTGTGTGTAGAAAAATAAATACACTTAAATTCATTTAACATATCACAGGCGCCATCTGTTGAACCTTTAGTATTTGAAGCACACAAAAATGTCATTGAATAGTCCGCTTGCAGCTTCATCAAAAAACAGCTCAGAAAAATGCAGATTTAATTCAGAGTTCATACGGAATTGGCCCTTGTTCCATTAATTTGCCAGTTATATGTGAAATGAATTTCTCGGCAACATATTCCCATGAATTATTATTATGAACATTTGTATATTTTGTATTTTCATCGTTCATTACTTTTTAGTAAATAGATTTGATATTCTTTTCACATTTTAATGTGGTTTCCAAGTGTAAATATTATAACGAACCACAGTTTGTATAATGGCTCATCCATATTTACTGCACAAGTTAATGATTTATTGTTGCGCTTAACTCAGCTCTAACCTCTTGTCTTTGGGTTGAAAAAGTACAAACTTTGTTTTATTGTTTTATTACTTCAGCCCCTTTTTTGCTTTGTTCATATGCATGAATGCGATATGACCTGTTGACCGCAATATGGTGTATTGTTTTAGATCACTAAAACATTTCTATTCATTCTCTCGGTCGAGCATCTTCATGTTCAATGGTCAATGTTCAACATTTTACGATGTTCACATAGTTTCTGATGAGGATCCAGAGGGTGTCAGATTACCCCCCTTGGAACTGGCTCGAAAATTTTGAAATTTTCTTTCATTTAACCCCCCTCCCGCGAAGGAGGTCGTGAATTTTAGTGTTGTTTGAAAATTATTCTCGTCATTCTGATCTTGTTTTGATTTGAAGAAGACGGAAAGCATGTGTTGAGTAGCGGATATTCTTTGCTTTTTGATAATAACAGTATGCATGATTTCCTTTGGTCATATTGAATGAGCTGAACAACCGCGTAAGATCAACTCATTCAAAAGTACTCGACTCACTCAATAACATAGTTGATTCATTAAATATAGCATAGACAACGAGAGAAGAATAGCTTAAAACTAATTGGAAAAGAAATTGCACGACATGCCACCAAGTGAATGAAGATTAGATTATATATTTTTTTTATATAAAATATTATTGCACGGACCGTAGATGATTTTTTAACGTGTTTTTAAATGAAGCTAACGAATCATTGTTTCTAATTTCAACTGGTAAACTGTTCCAAAAATTATTTGCAGAGTAACTGAATGCGCGTGTGTCAAATGCGGTACGTGGATTAAAATTAACGCGATTATCTATTATTATATCTGCTGTGAATCAGTGAATAAAAAAAACTTTTCTTTATTTTTTTTTTTTTCAAGTAACCCGTCGAAACAGTAAACTATTCAATTAAAAAAATTTAGTAAAAATTGCTCTTTTGCCATGAAACTATGAGAATCTCATTTTTATGATAAAAAACAAATTCTCTGAGAATTTCAAACCATTAATAAGACATAGACAAATTTCATTTCTCATACAAATTTTTCATTTTTTCCAAGTTTTTTTCTCATTTTCTGTCAGTCAATTTTGTTTCTTTAATTTTGAATGAAGAAACGATAAATTTATTCATATTATTGGATTTATTTGATAAAGAACATAAGAAAATTTACATCTTTTGGAAAAATGCCCCTTTGGTTTTACGTTTATATTGAGTTTGGTCAGTATCCCGACATATTGACCAGCAGTATTCGCCCAACATATGACGAGCGTCTTTCCCTTTAAACTGATCTTCAATTATGGCGACATCCTGGTGAAATCGTTCACCGTGTTGATCTGAGAAGTCGCCTAAATTGCTAGGAAAATAGTCCAAGTGATTATGAAGGAAATGTATCTTCAAAGACATGTTCACTCGCATCTTTTGAAATGCTCGAATCATTCTTTCAACTAAAGTCTTGTAGTTATGTGCTTTTTTACTGCCCAGAAAACCATTGATAATATCTCTGATTACAATAAATGCCCTCTTTTCAGTTGGATTCAACAGTTCGAAAAATATGTCATCTTTGATCAATTTATCTATTTTGGTAGTAATGCAATAGCATACTAATAGGCGTTTAGCCGAGAGATAACTTAACTAACCACAAGAAGTAATAAACCACATTGTATTGGGTTAGAGTAAGATCAATATAAAAGGAGAATCAAAGAAGATGTTAGATATAGATTGTTGTGAACCATCAAAACGAAAGGTTGCTTAATAAACATCTATCAAAGAGTAAAACAAAGTCTTTCAATTAATACTGTCTCATGTAAGTATTCACACATATATTATATGGCGAGTCTAAAAAAACAGTGAAGCCAAAAGAACCAAGAAAAAAGTGAATTGGTTGAAATGAAAAAGTGAAATGGTGTCAATAATAAAAGAAGAATTTATGTGCAAGTGTAAAACAATATTTTTCAACAGAGAGGATTTGCAAGCCGATATTAACGGATGTTGGAATATGATATTTTATAAGATATACAGTAGCAAGATAAACAAAAACAATATTCACGTACGAACAATATTTTCTGATTGGAAAGTACCAATGCTACAAATTCATTGTCAAAATTGTGATCATTTGATAGGACGCATTCAAAAATATACAGATCTAAGTGGAAAAAGAAACGACAGAGCTGCAGATCCATTTTTCGAAATTTGGGGAAGCTCAATTGGTAACAGAATAACCGAAATCATAATAACAGACATATATGATAATAATAACGTAAAAGTGCAAGGACAGTGGAAAACATATTTAAAAGTGATAGAAAAGGAAACCTGTGAAAATCCAAGAGAATGAAAAATATAAAAATAAAATTCCTAAAAGAACTCAAAACAGATATAGAAAAGACAGAAAAAGACGCAATAGAAGGTTTTTATGTAGACACGGAAGACTTTGCGAATATTTTTCGCGGACTAAACACATTCTCAAAAATAATAAAAAACACATTTAAACAAAAACAAAAAACACTAAAATATCTCAATATAGACGAAATATGGAAAATTTTTGAAGAAATAGAAGTAAAAGAGTACAATAAAATCAAAAGTGAAACCGAAATACATGAAACAATACAAGAAATATTCGACACAATAGATGCAGTGAAAGAAAGCTGGATAAATGTATACGGCTAAAAGAAAAAAAATGAATGGAATGATGACAACGAAATATTGTTGTAGTGATTGTGAACAAATACTGTTTGACAAAAATAAAATAAAATATACAATCATAATACTTGGCACGAAATATTTCAACGTGAAAATAAAAGACACAACAGAAGCAAAGACAATAAAAAGTACAAGAGATACAATTCGATGTGGACTATGTTACAAAATAGTTGGAAGAGTAATATACGAATTTACAAGAATAAATGGATACTTGCATCAAGAGGAAGTAATACAATTTAAAAGTAGAAATATTATAAGAAAAATCAATGAACTAAAACAAGAATAAAAATGAAGGCAAGCTCAACAGAAAGCACAATAACATCGACGACAAAGTCAACGACGCAAGCACCTTCAGAAAATAATA
The DNA here is from genome assembly GCA_029041755.1 of Resseliella maxima. Taxonomy (NCBI): domain Eukaryota; kingdom Metazoa; phylum Arthropoda; class Insecta; order Diptera; family Cecidomyiidae; genus Resseliella; species Resseliella maxima. The sequence continues at coordinate 19,107 of JAQOWM010000177.1, read as the reverse complement.
ACGAATGTGAAAATTTAAACATAACAGACGTGTTACTTATCATCCTAACAATTGAATTGACATTAATATAGATTTATAAAGTGATGAAAGCAATTAAAAGAGGATACGTAATGCACAACGAAAACAATATCCGAAGACATCAAAGCACAAGTTCACAAATATAAATATCAAAAAAAAAAGAAAGCAACATGTTGAAAAATACAAGCCTAAATAAAGATCAACTGCAAGAAATATTAAACAACACAACAGAAACAATAGTCAACGGAATAGGAGAAGAGAAAATTGAACTCGACGACATTCAGGAAAAATTCAAAGAAATATCTACAAAACTAATAGTTGAGAAGCTTTATGAAAATCAAGGTGAAATAAATGATATAGACGAAGAAATTGAAAAAACATTTATAGAATTGAAGAAACTACAAAGATTGGAAACGAAAAATAACATGGAAAAAGAAACACAAAGAAGAAAAATGCATACGGCACATCTGCAAAATAAATTAAAATAAGAGAAGACGTAAAAACATAACAAATTAAATCGACAAAAGATAGTCCAGCGATATTTGAAATTAATAGCATCGAAAAACGTTTTTGAAACCGACACAAACAACTCTATTAAAACGATAAATATACCTGAGATCGAAGCCGAAAGAGATCGAACAAGACATCATGTAAGCAGAGGAACCAAGAAGAGGAAATTAAAATATCAACAAAACCGCACGAGACAAAAGCAATAAAAATATAACAAAATCGTAAAACAGATAAGTAATAAACTTTAAGTTAATAAAACATAAGGCTATAAAACAATGAATATGAAATGATACCAGAAGAATATTACGATTATCTTTTTAAATTTGATTCAACCGAAAAAGAAATAAGGAAAAGAACCAGAAACGCAAAAAACTTCGAAAAACTAGCAAAACACATAATAAATCAATATAACCAAATAATAAAATTTGCAAAGAACATATTTGAAGAGAAAAACGTAGAAGACAAAAAGATCGTAAAAAACGATTTAGTAACCATTAAGAACAAAATAACACAAGATTTAGCAATTCTAAAAAGAACAGATATAATATATGTGTGAATACTTACATGAGACAGTATTAATTGAAAGACTTTGTTTTACTCTTTGATAGATGTTTATTAAGCAACCTTTCGTTTTGATGGTTCACAACAATCTATATCTAACATCTTCTTTGATTCTCCTTTTATATTGATCTTACTCTAACCCAATACAATTAGGTTTATTACTTCTTGTGGTTAGTTAAGTTATCTCTCGGCTAAACGCCTATGAGTATGCTATTGCATTAAACCTCCCTTCTTCAAAAGAAAAATGAATATTGAAAAACACGAATTGCTTATATGTAGGAGTGTCTTTTCATGTTTCTTAAATGTTGCTTTCTGTGTCTTGTTGTTCATATACCTTCCTTCTTTCAAAGAGTTGTTTTTAATATGCATTTTTCCCTTCACCTCGAAAATTAAAATTTGTTAGTTTTGTTAGTATTACATTTTGAGTAGTTTGAATAATTTGATTGTATAATGTTTTATTTTTGATTAAATGAATAATTTGAGTATAATATTTTTATTAGTTTTTTTTTTGAATATTCATTTTGTTAATGTTTCGAGTATTTTATATGTTTCGTGTTTTTTTTTTTTTTTGTACAAAAGCTTTTGAGTTGATCAGTCTCCCGTTTTTATCCAAAAATTTTTTGATTTTACTTTTTTTTTTGATTTTGTATACTCTTTCATTTTATTAATATTTTATTACTCTATTTTTATGAATTTCATATTCTCTGTTGTTCAAATCTATTATAATGTTGTGTTCTTTTATTTGTTCTATTTTGAATGGTCCACTATAGACTTGTTTGAATTTGTTATAATGTTCCTTTTTTATCAATACTAAATCATTAATTTTTAATTCCAATTTATTTATTTTTCGGTCATAAAATTGTAATAAACATAATCTTTCTTTTGATTTTTCTAATAAAATTTTTGCCCTTGACTGACATTTTTGCAAAGTTTGTTTCATTATCTTTGTGTAATTTTCAAAGTTATATATGGGTTCAATTTTGTCTTTTATTGAATTTATTTCGTTTGCTTTTCGTCCATAGACCAATTCGAATGGTGTATATTCCATATTAAAACTTGCGTGATATGATGTATTGTTACAATATGCGAAGTAATTTAATTGAATATCCCATTCTGCTAAATCTATGTAACTTCTTATGTATTCATTGAACACTCCGTGATTTCTTTCTATAGAACCCAATGTTTCATGATGATACGCTGTACTAAAATCGTGGTTAATATTGCAAAGTTTACATAGTTCATGAAATATTTCATTTTTAAATTCTGTTCCCAAATCTGTTCTTATATTTTTAGGTGTTTCAAATGTTAATATAAAATTTTCAAATAGAGCTTTTGCTATTGTATTTGCTTCTTTATTTTTAATTGGTATCATTACTAAATATTTTGTAAGGTCACATATGATGGTTAATGCGTAAATATTGTTTTGATTTGTTTTCGAAAGCGGTCCTACTGTATCAATTATAATTATGTCGAATGGCTTTTGTGGTGTTTGTGTGATTGCCATAGGTTCTCGCGTATGTTTTTTATGTTTGTTTAGTTTGCAAGTTCCGCAGTTTTCTATGTATTTTGCTACGTCTTTCGTCATGTTTTTCCAATAATAATTGTGTCTTAGTTTTGCATATAATTTTTTCTGACCCGTATGGCCCCCGTGTACTCTATCATTGTGATGCAATTCCATCAATTTCTGTTTTTCTTTTTCATCTGTTATGCGCTTTACCGGTTTTGTTAATACAATTTTCTCATCTTTGATTATTTCCATGCATGCTTTAATTAATGCCTCAATAGTAAATACTTCAAATATTTTATCATTTATGGGCAACTGTATTATTTGCATTTTATTATTTTTCATGGCTTTTATCAATGTTTCAATTATTTCTGATAGGCTAATGTCGACGTCTATTTTTATCTTTATTTGAAATATAATTCTTTTCTTCTGATGAGCATTTATTATTATTTCATTTTTATTTATCATTGATTTCAATTTAGGCACGTTTTTATTATAGCCATTTAATTCTTCATAGATAGCGCTTTGATTTTCATTTCTTGTATTCACTTCATTAATAATTTCTTCATTTATTTTAGCCCTTTGTGCCCCTTATATCATTATATTTTTCATGTGCACTTTTTTGATTTTGCTCATTATTTTCTTTATTTTTCCTGGCCATTGCTCTTGTTATTGCGAGCATATTTTTACCATCATTTTCAATTTCTTTTATCTCGCTAAAAGGTATTCTTGAAAGCGCGTCCGCCTGAATATTATCCTTTCCTTTTATGTGTATGATGTCAAAATCATATTCTTCTAAATCTAATTTAATTCTAACTAACTTAGAAGCTGGGTTTTTCATTGTAAATAAGTACACTAAAGGCTTATGATCCGTATAAACAACAAATTTTCTTCCATAAATGTATGGTCTAAATGCTACTATTGAATGGTAAATTGCAAGTAATTCTTTTTCTATTATTGCTTTATTTTTCTCTCCTTTCTGGAATGTTTTTGAAAAGTATGAAACTGGCAAATCTATTCCCCTATGTTTCTGTAGTAATATTCCTGCACACCCTAAACTACTGCTGTCTACTTTTATTAAAAATTCTTTGTTGAAATCTGGATATTGGAGTATTTGTGGTGATATTAATGCATTTCTCAATTTTTCAAAAGCTTCTTGATGTTCTTCTTTCCATTCAAAATTTACTCTTTTCCTTGTTAATTGTGTGAGTGGTGATGATATTGTTGCAAAGTTATATATGAATTTTCTGTAATAATTTGCGAAAGCTACGAATCTTTTTGTTGCATCTTTGTCATGAGGTTTTGGATATTTTTGTATTGCTATTATTTTTCTTTCATCTGGTAATATTCCCTCTGATGTGCATCTATGGCCCAAGAAAATTACTTCTAATTGAAAGAATTTGCATTTTTGTGGGTTTATTTTTAAATTTCTTTCTCTTAATGTACCAAATACTTGTTCCAAGTTTTGAATGTGTTCTTTCTCATTCCTACCTATCACTATAATTATATTCTCATTCCTACCTATACTATGTAAATAAATGCTTTTTCCGGTGGTAGTCCTGAAAATGCTATGTTCATCATTCTACTAAATGAATTTGGTGATACGCTTAATCCAAATGGTAAAACTTTCCACTTGTAACTTCCACTCTCGTTTGAAAATGTAGTTATTTCTCTTGAATTCTCTTCTAAAGGTACTTGATGAAAACCTGAATATAAATCTAATATTGAAAAATATTTTGCCTTGCCCAAATTGTCTAATATTTCATCTATTCTTGGTAATGGATATCTATCTTGTATTAAATTTTGATTAACTTTTCGGTAGTCTATGCACATTCTCCATTTCTTTCCCAAACCTGAATCTTTTTTTGGAACTAATATTATTGGACTATTATAGCTCGATGTGCTTGGTTCTATTAGTTCATTTTCTAATAATTTTCCTATTTGTTTATTTATTTCTTCTTTCTGTGTTTGTGGTATTCTGTAATTTTTGATGTATACTGGTTCTGAATTTTTCAAATGTAATTTTTGTTCGTAAAAATTGTTTACTGTCATTTGATCTGTTTCTAAAGCAAAAATATCTGCAAATTGCGTGCATAAATTTATTAGTTGCTTTCTAATTGTCTCGTCGTCTGGAAATGTCTTTTGTAGCTGATTTATTACCTCTTTTGTTCTAGTTTTACTTTTTTCTACTTTATTCATTGTATATAACGTGAAATAATTTTATGTCGTGTGTTTCTAAATTGTTTAATTTTGTTTTGAATGGTTTATCTGTTGTATTTATTATTGATATTTTTATTTCATCCTCGTGTGCTATGGTGTTTGATGTATAGACACCTTCTGACAATTGTGTTGCTGTTATTACTTTTGGAAAATTTGTCTCATTTATTTTAATCAATTGGAGCATTTCAGTTCTTGCTGGTATTATTATCTCATCATAACCGTTTTGCGTATACATTTGCAATGTTTCGCTACCCAATTCTGTATTAATGGTTATTGTGCGTTCTTCATAATCTAAAATACATCTATATAATTTTATAAACTCTTTACCTATCAAGCCCTGCACCGGTATATTAATATTATTTTCTACCACATTTAATGTATGTGTTATTTTTGTTTTAGAAAACTATGACAAAAAGATCGTAAAAAACGATTTAGTAACCATTAGGGACAAAATAACACAAGATTTAGCAATTCTAAAAAGAACAGATATAATAATACCGTCTGATCTAACATGTGCGCACACTTGTAAAATAGAAGCAAATGTGCGTCGCACACTGAGATGTGCGTGCTGTATTGAATTTGTGCATGCACACACAGTGTGAAAATTTCAGCTCTGCTTATTTACAATGAAAAACCCAGCTTGATTTTGATATCATACACATAAAAGGAAAGGATAATATTCAGGCGGACGCGCTTTCAAGAATACCTTTTAGCGAGATAAAAGAAATTGAAAATGATGGTAAAAATATGCTCGCAATAACAAGAGCAATGGCCAGGAAAAATAAAGAAAATAATGAGCAAAATCAAAAAAGTGCACATGAAAAATATAATGATATAAGGGGCACAAAGGGCTAAAATAAATGAAGAAATTATTAATGAAGTGAATACAAGAAATGAAAATCAAAGCGCTATCTATGAAGAATTAAATGGCTATAATAAAAACGTGCCTAAATTGAAATCAATGATAAATAAAAATGAAATAATAATAAATGCTCATCAGAAGAAAAGAATTATATTTCAAATAAAGATAAAAATAGACGTCGACATTAGCCTATCAGAAATAATTGAAACATTGATAGAAGCCATGAAAAATAATAAAATAAAAATAATACAGTTGCCCATAAATGATAAAATATTTGAAGTATTCACTATTGAGGCATTAATTAAAGCATGCATGGAAATAATCAAAGATGAGAAAATTGTATTAACAAAACCGGTAAAGCGCATAACAGATGAAAAAGAAAAACAGAAATTGATGGAATTGCATCACAATGATAGAGTACACGGAGGCCATACGGGTCAGAAAAAATTATATGCAAAACTAAGACACAATTATTATTGGAAAAACATGACGAAAGATGTAGCAAAATACATAGAAAACTGCGGAACTTGCAAACTAAACAAACATAAAAAACATACGCGAGAACCTATGGCAATCACACAAACACCACATAAGCCATTCGACATAATTATAATTGATACAGTAGGACCGCTTTCGAAAACAAATCAAAACAATATTTACGCATTAACCATCATATGTGACCTTACAAAATATTTAGTAATGATACCAATTAAAAATAAAGAAGCAAATACAATAGCAAAAGCTCTATTTGAAAATTTTATATTAACATTTGGAACACCTAAAAATATAAGAACAGATTTGGGAACAGAATTTAAAAATGAAATATTTCATGAACTATGTAAACTTTGCAATATTAACCACGATTTTAGTACAGCGTATCATCATGAAACATTGGGTTCTATAGAAAGAAATCACAGAGTATTCAATGAATACATGAGAAGTTACATAGATTTAGCAGAATGGGATATTCAATTAAATTACTTCGCATATTGTTACAATACATCATATCACGCAAGTTTTAATATGGAATATACACCATTTGAATTGGTCTATGGACGAAAAGCAAACGAAATAAATTCAATAAAAGACAAAATTGAACCCATATATAACTTTGAAAATTACACAAAGATAATGAAACAAACTTTGCAAAAATGTCAGTCAAGGGCAAAAATTTTATTAGAAAAATCAAAAGAAAGATTATGTTTATTACAATTTTATGACCGAAAAATAAATAAATTGGAATTAAAAATTAATGATTTAGTATTGATAAAAAAGGAACCTTATAACAAATTCAAACAAGTCTATAGTGGACTACCCTGGTAAGCAGTCTATATAGCCCTGTACATTTGTATGTGAGTCTCCCGGTTAAGTGCCATCTAAATGAACAAACATAAATTAGATTCACCAACATTTGATACTGAATCTGAATAAAAATTGATTATGTGTAAAAATAATTAAATATTTATGTACAATAAAATATTTTTCATTATTAAATTATCGAAATATAAATATTTTTGAAATAAAATAATAAAAACACTTCATTGAGAAATTAAAAATACAACTAAAGCAAAACAAACTATTTATATTAAGTCTCCGCATGTTTATTCGATTGTCGTTTGTTGTATACAAGTACTGGGTATACAATACAATACATGGGAAAGCTTATGTCAAAACTGTCAAACGCATTGTTTACATTTTATAAATATAACCTTAGTGTGGATCAATTTGCAACACGATCTGAATTACGGCATAATTGGTTTAATTTAGCAAATAAAATGTCACTACAATTGTTGTTTACCGTTTTGGACAATATGCAAACAAATAACAAAATGTTCGATCAAATCAATGGAATTCGATTGACAAGTAACGCAATTTGTTGTTTCTTTCAAAAATAAAATATATAAAAGAAATGTACAATCATTGTATTTCAATTCAGAAAATCAAAATTCACATTTTTGTTCACTATTGTGTGTGACTTCAGTAAATTAAATAAACTCTTCATCAATTCACTTCGAATAGATTTATAATTTTCATGTTACAATAACAAATGAAATGTCAATTTGTGTGGAAATAAACACACTAAACAATATGCGGTTATGTTTTCAATGAGTTATATAGTAAACAACTTATGTCAAGTCAGTGTCGCCTGAAACGATTACACAGCAACTACACAGTAAAATAAAATTGAAATAAAACAACGGATTGTTGTCGCTCAACAAAGAATTGGTGATTGTTGTTTCTCCCGAGTAAAATGTTTATAAAAATATTGTTTTAGTTCATAGCACGCAAAATGTTTTTAATTTTTTCGAGTCAAATATTTTTAAAGATATATTCTAATCTATTTGGGTTTATTTTTAATCCATTCGGATTTTTGACTATAAAAATCCAAAAAACTAATTAAAAAATTCTTTTGGTTTTACAGTGTGAGCTTTCCCATGTATTGTATTGTATACCCAGTACATGTATACAACAAACGCCAATCGAATAAACATGCGGAGACTTAATATAAATAGTTTGTTTTGCTTTAGTTGTATTTTTAATTTCTCAATGAAGTGTTTTTATTTTTTTATTTCAAAAATATTTATATTTCGATAATTTAATAATGAAAAATATTTTATTGTACATAAATATTTAATTATTTTTACACATAATCAATTTTTATTCAGATTCAGTATCAAATGTTGGTGAATCTAATTTATGTTTGTTCATTTAGATGGCGTTCGGGAACGTGTTTGAATTTTTTTTCTCACTGCATAGCTCCCTAGATAGTGGACCATTCAAAATAAAACAAATAAAAGAACACAACATTATAATAGATTTGAACAACAGAGAATATGAAATTCATAAAAATAGAGTAATAAAATATTAATAAAATGAAAGAAAATATTAATAAATGAAAAAGTAAAATCAAAAAATTTTTGGATAAAAACGAGAGACTGATCAACTCAAAAGCTTTTATACAAAAAAAAAAAAAAAACACAAAACATATAAAATACTCGAAACATTAACAAAATGAATATTCAAAAAAAAAACTAATAAAAATATTATAGTCAAATCATTCATTTAATCAAAAATAAAACATTATACAATCAAATTATTCAAACTACTCAAAATGTAATACTAACAAAACTAACAAATTTTAATTTTCGAGGTGAAGGGAAAAATGCATATTAAAAACAACTCTTTGAAAGAAGGAAGGTATATGAACAACAAGAAACAGAAAGCAACATTTAAGAAACATGAAAAGACACTCCTACATATATGCAATTCGTTATTTTCAATATTCATTTTTCTTTTGAAGAAGGGAGGTGTAATGCAATAGCATATTCATAGACGTTTAGCCGAGACTTAACTAACCACAAGAAGTAATAAACCACATTGTATTGGGTTAGAGTAAGATCAATATAAAAGTTGAATCAAAGAAGATGTTAGATATAGATCGTTGTGAACCATCAAAACGAAAGGTTGCTTAATAAACATCTATCAAAGAGTAAAACAAAGTCTTTCAATTAATACTGTCTCATGTAAGTATTCACACATATATTATTTGGTACCATCAAAAGTTCCTGAAAATCACAAAAACAAAAATTCAATATTTAATATCAAAGAGACATAATTCAAAGGCATAAACCTGCTTTAATTTTTGCATCGCTCAATCTTGTAAAAATGGTTTTCAATTTCTTGAATGCATCGCTTTCTGTATCCATGGCTCTGACAAAATTGCGCATTAAACCTAGTTTTATGTGCAATGGTGGTAAGATCACTTTTTCAGGTGGAACCAATGCTTCATTTATAATGCTGTGTTCCCCTATTACGTTGTCAGTACGGGGTGGCCATTTATGATTAGTGTAATGCAACTCTGTTTTACGACCTTCCCAAGTACACAAAAAACACTGGTGTTTTGAAAATCCTTGTTTGATGCCTTGAAGGCAACTACTTTGAGATCGCTGCAAATTTGCCAAAAGTACCATTCATATCCAATCAAATTCAAAATCTCCGTCATAAATGCATATGTTTCTTTAACGTGCCTAGCATAAATCATTGGAATAGATGGATATATATTTCCATTATGAAGTAAAACGGCTTTGAGACTCTCCATAGATCTATCAATAAATAGTCTCCATTCACTCGGATTATGTGACGGTAGATCGAAACATTCAAATAATTTTGAAACATCGTTACAATATGCGATATTCTTTGCATTATTGTATGAAAAACATGCATCAAATCCGTGACATTGGCTCTATTACAAGAAGATGTTACACGAAAGTCTGCCGCTACTAAATTCCATTGTTGCAGTCGAGATGCCCACACTTAAGCACTCCTTCGTGATATTTTTGAATCACGCACTAGATCGTTAAATTCAGCTTGAGTTATCAAATGCGGTTCATTATTTGTTGTTACTTCAGTCGGTATATAGCTCGAACTAGTGGCAGCGCCAGTTGATGTTGTTGGTTGATTTAAAAAATCCAATTCATCAGTTAAAAAAAATGGCATTTGAAATGAACCACATTGATCTTCTTCACGAGGTAGTATTTCGCATGGCGCTTTTGGATGGTCTGCCGAACGTTTTCGTGCTGGTATGACTGATTCCACATCGGCATATTTTACTTTGTCCCGGACATCATAACGAATACCAACCGTATGCGGTAGCGTTTGACAAAAGTAACACGACCGATTCTCATGGTCAAAAACAGAGAACCAAGTTAATAATAAAACGTACTTAATTCGATGTGCAGCCGATTTTTTATTGCTTGCGATTTCACTCAAACACCGATAGCAATAATCACAGATGCTTTCGGGTGTATACCATAGATTCGGCACGAATGGTCTAGCAAAATATGTTTCAACGCCTTTAATAGCTGCTTTAGTAAAATTGCGCGATTGTTTCTGTGGTGTAAATAAACCGCACACATAGCAAAAACTATTACGATTGGGGCAATACATTTTAGAGCTTTTTCACAGATTTTATTCTATAACTTTATTCAACTTTATTAATAGAAGATTAAAACAATAATGCAAATAATTAATTAATTAATGACAGTTCATATGGCGTGAAGTTGTCTGATTACAGTTGTATTAAAGTTGTCTGATTACAGGTGACATAATTGATAACGGGTTATTTGATAAGAGATTAATTTAAAACCAACCCCAAATTAACTGACAGAAAATGAGAAAAATGAAAAATTTGTATGAGAAATGAAATTTTTCTATGTCATAATGATTTGAAATTCTCAGAGAATTTGTTTTTTATCATAAAAATGAGATTCTCATAGTTTCATGGCAAAAGAGCAACTTTTACTAAATTTTTTTCATTGAATAGTTCACTGTTTCGACCAAGGGGAAAAGTACTAGAAAGAGCAATCCAATCTAGTACTAAATAAATCCCGATAAATCCCATCAAATATTCTCTTACTAAAATAAAATACACATACATTACTCTTGACACATTAAGATTTGTCAAAAATTAATATAGTGAATCGTATTTAAATGTCATTTTTGTTTGATGTGTTCCATTTAATTTCAAAAAAAGATTTGAAATCTAGCATGGAAATAAAATTGAATCAGCAATATTTTTCAAATTTGTTTCTGAAATTGAATGGAACACAACAAACTCAAATCATATTTAAATACAAAAATATCTCACTATATTGGGAGTTTGACAAGTCATAATGTGTCAAGAGTAATGTACATATGTGTATTTTATTTTAGTAAGACAATATTGAACATACATGGGCAAGGTATAGAATCGCAGGGGGGGGGGGGGGGGTAAATTCGGATTGAAATTTTTAAGAGCTAAAAAAAAAGGTCTTCGATTTCGAAAATTGAAAAGTAAACAGTGACAGAATATAATAGTGTTTTGCGTTCAATTGTTTCAAGAACGAAGACCTTTTTTTTTTAGCTCTTCAATTTGCAATTTTTGTATACAAAATTGAAGAGGGGGGGTAAAATCCAAATACCCCCCCCCCCCTGCCCATGTATGATATTGAATGTGATTTGATGGGATTTTTCGGGATTTTTCGGGATTTTTTTTGTACTAGAATGGATTGCTCTTTCTAGTACTTTTCCTCTTGATTTTGCCGGGTTACTTGAAAAAAAAAAATAAATGGCAATATTTTTCGAACCGAGGCTGATCTCGTGAAACGAAGTATGGGGACTTACTAAGTCCATTGGTTTCCTTCAATCGTGATTGGTCCCATTCAAGTGTGAGAAATTAGTTTAGAGAATAGCCAGAAGTCACATGGAGCTAAATCAGGCGAATACGGTGGTTACGGAACGATACTGGTTAAATATTTGGTGAAAAAATCTCAAAAAACCAATAAAAGAAATTTTATGGTTTTGGAACCAAACGTGAATTGGGACTTTTAACTTTAAAAAAAGCTTTTAAAACGGTATTCATAGTTTATGTGGAGAACCAAGAGATCTAAACATCACTCTTAAAGTTCATCGACGATGTTTCACTAAAAAATTTCTCATTTTTTTGATGTTGATGGTCGTTCAAGCCGATTTTCAGAGGTTTAGATGTTCTTCAACTTCTAGGAAATTTTCTGTCGTTTGAAAAACCTGGATATTATTACAGTTCGATAGAGGAAGGTTCAATATATGATCTCAAAAGATCTGTTTGTCGAAATTTGATATTGCAAACAAAATTTATTATAACTTCTTTTGTGAAAAAAATGGAGAAAATGTAAAAAATCGCAAAATGCACTTATGGCTGTTCAGAAAACACAACAGTAACCAATGAAGTAATGCAAATAATGACGTGAAACTTTACAGAAATGTCAGTGACAGTACTGCCAACTCAAAAAAAAAAAAATTTTTGGAATCTGATTATTGGCGCGAAAATTTTAAAATGGCGTCCTACTATTTTTTGGGCACAGTAGTATTCAGCTGGAGTTGCTCATTCAATATTACAATGAGTAATGATTCTCAATTGATTCTCAATTTTATCATACAATTTCTTGTTAATGTTCATATAATTTATTTCAATTCCCCCAACTAAGTATCCAAAATATCGTAACAATTGTAGACAACTCAGGCAAAGGCTGCGAAGCACTTGTGTATTTTTGAAGAAGGAAAAAAATGACTTGATTCGTTCTTGGCCGCCTAGCCGGTGAAGTTCTTTTGGGGCGGAATCCATAAATTGCCACGACTTTTTTATTTTTTTGAAACTTCAGCGCTTTTAATTCATCAAAAAATCCGTAAGGTCATATGCATACTACCAATACTTTTTGGTTGTTTCTTAATATTTCAGTTTTTTCTTTATTTACTTGTTCACACGACGACTGTATAACAAATACTGACCCTTGTGTTGTCCATTGTTGAGCTTAAAACATTCATTTCAGTTGCAATTTCAATGACGTAATTAGTGGTGTTTTTCCAGAAACAATGAAAAGATACTGTGTACGATCGGTATTTACTTTTTTTATTATTTTTTATTTTTTTTTAGCATCTCGATCAAACATCGAAAAGTATCGATGCATTGCGAAACTTCTACTGATTGCAAAATTGTTTGATTACTTGAAACATCAAACTGACAAATATGCTCGAAGATAAAATTATGCGAAATCAACATTGATTTATGAAGAAAAGGTCAACTACTACAACTTTGATGGAGTTTATTCATTTCACTCTTGATGTGATTTGAAATCGGTACTCAAGTGGATTGTTTATACACAGATTTTTCTTAGGTCTTTGACAAAGTTAACCATTCGAAACTTATGGTAAAGCTCAATGACTACAATCATACAGTGCGTTTCACTTAACAAAATATAGCAAAATTCAAATAAAACACAATAATTTATAATATTTCTCTTTTGAGCCATCTTTATTAAACCTTCAGCTATTTCGCGTACAACTCAGTACTTTATCAATTCGCCTTGTTTCTCGATTACACGGGCACAACGTGAAGGCATACGTTGGCTCAAATTTTTAGCATATTCTTTGGAAAAACTGTTCCACTGGCGAGTTAAGAATGAACTGAGTTTCAAATTGCTGAAGCGTTTGCCTTTATGTCTCTCCTTGATGACAGACCAGACATTTTCGATGGGATTGCAATTTGGTGATTGTGGCGGCCATTCAATTTGATCGATGCCATTTTCCGATTTCCAAGCATTACAGAGACGACTCTTGTGTTTTGGATCGTTGTCATAGAACTTCTTGGCGGTGGGTAACAGTGTCGATTTGTACAGAGCGCACATCCTCTCTGCCTTTATTATGCCTGTGAACACAGTTTAGTATGCCTGTGAACACCGTCCATTTGCCAAAACCGGCTTCACAAAAGGCTCCATAAACATGCACTTTGTGAGCATATATGGGTAAGATGAAGAATCGCAGGGGGGGGGGGGGGTAAAATTTGAAATGGAAGGTGAAAAGCTAAGAGCTAAGAGCTAAAAAAAAGGTCTTGGATTTTGATTCAACCATTTTTTTAGCTCCTTTAACTCCATTTCAAAATCGTCGAAGACCTTTTTTTTAGCTCATCAATATTTGAAAATAAATTTGAATCGCAGAATTTCAGGGGGGTAAAACCCGAATACCCTCCCCTTGCCCATGTATGAGCTTGACGTGAAGTGGATCGGTTTGGGTGCTTATTCGGATGGTTGTCCACATTTTTTTCGCGTTTAAATTGCTCCACCCACTTGTTAACAAATCCAACTAACTTTTTAAGGTATTTAGCAGTACTTTTAATTGATAATTTCGGTCCCTCCGGATGTAAATGAAGTAACGCCGTTTCAAAACGAATTTTAAAATATTAAGAATTCATGTTTTTCGTTAATAATCAAATACTGTACTGACTTGACATCTGTCAAACTTAATTGGCAGAATAGCTGAGGGTACCATCTAGCCACACCAAAGAGCCTTTTATTATGTTTGAATATTTTGGCGCCATTTTGTATATTTTGTTAAGTGAAACGCACTGTAGCTGTGACGCGGGTACAATTCATAACAAATTACAACAACAAAATGCACACGTTTGCCTTTAGTTTGATACACTGTGCAAACTAAATATACGGAAAATCCAGATGGCGTCATCAATAATTATCCAGATGGCGTCATCGTAATTTCAAAATCTCTCAAATAAAGTGTAATGAAAATAACCGATCTAATTTAATATTCCACCAGATCATTATTAAATCTGATGCATTTATTAGAAGAATTAACAATACATATCACTTGTATTTGTGTCAATTTCTTGCAATTTGCAAGGTTTTCAATTTCCTAAAAATAGTCAGTTTAAATATATAATCTTAGTATGCTTCTCGGCTTCCTTGCCTTCTCGGATCATAAACAGGTATCATTTGCTTGTCCCGCCTGCCGATGGCAGTTAATGATGCAAAACCACTGTCTGAAGGGGCTTTGTACATTACATGGCCGATTCTACGTAATCCATCAACAATTTTACTCCGAATGCCATCTTCATACTGCAATTGCATCGGAGCCAATTGATGATGAATTCGAGGTGATATCACTGCAGTCTCTATTGGTTCATTGAAGAACAAATACCGAATCAACACCTAAAATGAAATTTTATTTGGAAAAATATCGAAAACAAATAAGCAGAAAGATGGAAAGAAGAAGTATGTCTCACATATGCAACGGACGAAGTGATTTTCGAGCCACCGGCAGCTCCAATGACGACTTCAACATTTTGGTTCTTATCTAGCAAAATGGATGGACACATTGACGATATTGGCATCTTCTTTGGTCGAATGAAATTAGCCGGCGAAGGTGGAATTCCATACGAATTATTCTTACCAGGCACTGAAAAGTCGTCCATTCCATCGTTCAAAATTATTCCAGTTTGTGTCGAAATAATTTTGCAACCGAATCTATAGTTTTATTTCGCAAGAACACGGAGAAGAAAATGAAATAAAAATTGTAATTTTTTTCAATGAAAATGTATATGAAATATGCAGTAAGAAATACGTACAAATTGTTAATCGTGCCGGTGGCCGCAATAGCATCCCCATTTGGTGCAATAATGTTGATGTTCGCAGTGCCGTGATCATCTGGCGATGTAAAATTTGCTCCATAATATGTGTACTCTTGAGACGTTTTAAAATCAATAATCTTTTTTCGAATTTCCATTGACAATTTCGGATCGACAAGGTTTCTTACAATTTCTAATGCATCTTCAACAAATGCACCGTCACCGAGCTCAGAGCGTTTGGCGTATGCGAATTTCATTGCTTCGGCAATACGTTGCATTGATACTATGGATTCTTCTTTTGGTAAAAAATCATTCAGAATATTCAATATGAATATAACTAAAGGTCCGCTTCCCGGCAATGACACTGTATGAAGTGTTTTGTTATCAAAAAATTGCGTTGTAACGGGCTCATCCCATCTAACTTGATACTCCATAAAATCTTCAATTGTTATGATTCCACCAGCTTTTTGAATATCCTCAACCAACCATCGACCAATCGATCCATTATTATAAACTGTGTCAGCGCCTTCATTTCGGATGATCTCCAATGTATCGGCCAATTTTGTTCTTTTAATTAAATCACCTTCTTTGTACACATCATTTGTTCGTGGATCGATATAAACTTCTGAAAGTGTTGGTGATGCCAACACAACATCCTTTTTGGTTCGTAAAATATTGGCCAAATATCTGCTAACCAAATGACCATTTCGACACAATTCGATAACTGGATCAAATAGCTGTGACCATTTCAATTTGCCATATTTTTGATGTAATTCCCAATAACCTTTGAGTTCGCCTGGAACAGCGACCGATTTTCCGCCCGTGACTGTTGTATTCGCAAACATATTCTCAGATGCCGCCAGAGGAGCAATATCACGTGCAATCAATGTTTCCACTTTATTCGCTTCTTTTATGTAAATTGTCATGAGAAAACCTCCACCAAGACCAGTACTTTGTGGACAAGCCACTCCTTCGCATAGCAATGCTGATATGGCCGCATCCGCTACCGATCCACCCATTTCTAACATTTTTCTGTGAATATTTTAAGATATTTATCAAAACATTTTCAGACAATGAGTTTCAGTTCGAATCAATATTGAGAGTGTTGAACACAAACCTGGCAATAGCCGAACATTCCAAACCATTTGTCACAACAGCCGCTTTGTGTTCAAATTCGAGATTATTTTCATCTCTTAATACTAATACCACAGCAATCAATAATATTACGGCTAAAACAGCTTGAATGCCTGCAATCCATAGCTTCTTTCGTGTTGTCCAACTGATAATAATTGAAAAATGATTTATTTTTTTTTAGTTTTTAAGTTAAATAACCAGACAATAAGGAATCATTATTTATAAAAGAAAAATTAAAATAAAATTTATTTATTTATATTTTTTGATGTTATGTGTATGCGTGATCCGCACTGAAACGAACTCTGTTTGAAAGATGCAGTAAAGAGAGAATGCATTTGTAAGTGCTCCGCATGCGGTTAACACAGGCGTCGAACGCGTTCTGTCTTTGCTCTTCTACACAGAGTTCGTTTCATTGTGGCTCACGCATACACATAACATCAAAAAATATAAATAAATTTTATTTTAATTTTTCTTTTTTAAATAATGAATCCTTTATGTCTGTAAATAACACGTTTTGGTTTTAAAAATGTTTCTTAAAATTATGCATAATGCGATGAATTTGAATCGGTAAAATATGAACACTTTTTTTTTATTGAAACTAAGAAGTTAATTTTTCTTTGAAATTATTCATTTTCCTGTATTTAGTAAAGAGTTTATTATATTCTTAAGACGTTTTGATTACATTTTCCTTGTGAAAAACTTTTCTAATATTCATGGGGTCATTCACGAAATTCTATTGTATCCAGTTTTCAGCTAGTATTGCTAGTATTTCTAGTGTGAGAAGTGAACTCTCAACGGTTTTTTCTAGTGCTGGTTCTCGTAAATAGGCCCATGATTAACAATATAAATAATACATACAAATAATATATACAAATAATATATACAAATATACGAGAGTCTTCACTTGTAAATTGTTTTTTTTTTTATCAATCAATCAGTGTAATTTGACATTCGTCATTGGCTGGACGCATAACGAACCGATTTATTCGAACATTCGTTATGTGCAAATTTATGAAAAATATTAAACTCTGATTGTTTTCAGATATTATAGTTGTTTTGGTCCAATTATTTTATTATTTTATTTGCTATAAACCGAAAGATGCATTTAACAGTATAAGATCAGCGCCTAATTCTTCCAGTAACGAACACACAACTAATTCATAATTAACTGTAAAACAATGTATTATTGCTGCTTTTCTATCGATATTAATTATCATGAAATAATCGTGTTTTGATCAACATTTACAATAAATCGTGGCTGACGTATTATTTTGATACCCTGCAAATACTTAATTGCTTCTATTCATGTCTTATACAGCACGATGTTTATTTTTCGGGGGAGAAAATACACAAAAAAATACAAATAAAACCGACAACAATTATAACAATCAGTTATCTGTTTTCTGTTATTTTTTTTCGAAAATTTTCAAAAGACAGTTATTATTTTGTCTTTTATTTGAATAGATAAAACAAACCATAATTAAATTTGAGCGATTATAATTATCAAACAATTGAAATGATGCCAAGTCATGGATGTCACAGACAATTTTCAAAATGGGCAATTTTTTTAAGTGCTTTTTGATAAGACGTTTTTTGAAAATTTTTCAAGTGCAATTGTGATCGGAACGATGATCTAAGTGATGAGGTTTGAATGTGCGGCACATGATATTGAGATAAAATGAAAAAACGTTGAAATTCAAAAATGTCATTCTCATTTAATGTCATGTCATTGAAATCTATTGAAGTAAAATTTTTTGATGCGTAACGAACTGTGTTTTTTTCTATATATGAATACAATGTTTATCTCACTTAACTAGTGTCTGTGGTTTTTTTTTTTTTTTTTTTTTTGTTATTTATTGGCCAGTTATTCGTTATGATTAATCTAAAACGTGAATTTAGCTGCGAGATTTACTTGAAAAAACAAACAAATAAACTTCATTGAATGAGATATATTATGATTCGTGACTTATACGAATATATTCGTCTCACTTTCTCTTCACTAAGAGTATGTAATGGTTGATGAACTTCTGGTAGAGTTAAGTTTACAAAATAATTTCAAGAAATGCATCAAATGAACGATTTGTTTATAAAAAAAATATGCCAAAAAAGTTTATTACTTAGAAATCATTGGTCGAACATTTTTACCAAATTTTTCTATTCAACTAGAATAGTGCTATCTCTCATTAAATGATAATTTGTTAAATATCAACTGTTATTTCTAATTAAAAAGATTTGATTCAAAAAATGAGAAAGATATAATTCATCTTTCAAGATTAACTTCAAAATTAAAAATAAAATAATTCGAATATGAATTTAATTTCATATTAATTCAATTATTAAATTAAAAACATTCAATTTTATTGAATA
>JAQOWM010000389.1:0-79213 GCA_029041755.1 Resseliella maxima | reverse complement strand
AAAAATTACTTTAACTATAGAAAATAAAATTGTTTAAGTTTCTCACTTATTAAGGTGAAATCTGATTAATTGAAAACTTAATAAAGACAATAGTATTTTTTAATTATGCTTTACGTTTGATTTAGTTCGAATAACATAAACAAGTACATAAATTTCTTAAATTCCAAATATCTGCATGAAATGTTCAATACCGATCAAAATCTGATCGATTAAAATTGTTAAAAAAAAACATTAATTTTTCTTTTTGCTTTATGTATGAAATTCAAAATATATTATTTTTTATGTCCGATAAACTTACATTTTAAATATCTGCATCGAAACATTCATAATTACTAATATCTGAATTCTTATTCTTTCATACAAAATACCTAGCAAAATACTATGAAAACAAAACATAAACTCAAATTTCACAGTATTTTGTATGAAAAAATAAGAATTCAGATATCAATAATTATGAATGTTTCGATGCAGATATTTATAATTTAAGTTTATTGGACATAAAAAATAATATATTTTGAATTTCATACATAAAGCAAAAAGAAAAATTAATGTTTTTTTTTAACAATTTTAATCGATCAGATTTTGATCGGTATTGAACATTTCATGCAGATATTCGGAATTTGAGAAATTTACGTACTATTTTATGTTATTCGAACTAAATCAAACGTAAAGCTTAATTAAAAAATGCTATAGTTTTTATTATGTTTTCAATTAATCAGATTTCACCTTAATAAGTGAAAAACTTAAAATATTTTATTTTCTACGGTTAAAGTAATTTTTAAAATAACTTTCAAACCAATTATCATCCATAAAGTAGAAATAACACATCCTTAGTTCAGTGGCTCTTAGTCTATTTTAATTCCAAAATGCCTACGAAATCAAATAATCCAAAAATTTCACAAAAGTCATCCTGGGATTGTTCACATGAAAAGTTTGGTTCGTGCTTACGTTTACTGGCCTTATATTGATAGGGAAATTGAAGATTTTGTTAAACATTTGGAATGCCCGACAGATTTGTTCAGATAATGGACCGCAATTTACAGCTGAAAAGTTTCAACTATTTTGTAACACAAATGGAATTGAACTCATTCGCACCAGTCCATACTCTCTGATGTCAAACGGTCAACCTGAACGTTTTGTCGATACTTTTAAACGTTCTCTTAAAAAACTGGAAGATGAAGGTACTCTAGATGAAAATTTAGAGATATTTCTTCATTATTATCGTTCAACACCAAATAGTATCTGTCCATCTAACTTATCTCCAGCAGAAGTTATGTTTAACAGGAAGATACGTACGATTTTTGACCTTTTAAAACCACCAACCAATCACTCAAATGAAAGAAATTTAAAAATGGAAACTCAATTCAATAAAAAACATGGTGCAAAACATCGAAGTTTTAATTTATATGATAAAGTATGGGTCAAAATTCATAAAAATAACACTTGGTCGTGGAGGGAGGGAGAGATTACAAAGAAAATTGGAAATGTCAACTACAATGTCCAAACCGAAGATCGTTTGGTTTGTGCTCACACCAATCAATTACGAACTCGTTACAATAATATTTCAAATAAATCTGATAGTTCATCATTTAAGAATTTATTGGATTTATTTTATGAAGATTAGGGGGGGAGATGTTGTAGTGATCAAAGCATTCTTAGTAAAATATGTTGTCATTGAAATGTAATAAAATAAGTCAGTCTTGTTCTAAAGCTTAAACACTTCACTCTATTCTTTAATATCTAATAGGTGCCTGTTACAAAAAGAAAATTAATTCACAAATCTAAGAATCATACTCGTTTTTATAAGTACGCCAAACATACAAAATACATACTCTTGTTTAACTATTAATCTACTTGAATAGAGTGAAACTTACTCTTATTTTCTGCAAACGAATCGATCAGAATAAATACTTTGAAGTTCCGGTCATTCGTGCAAGTGCTTCAAAATTATTATTACTCTCATATCGTAATGAAATTATGCGTCCTTTTTGGACATCTTAGAGTTTTTTTTTTGTCGGTCACTTCGTGTAAAACAATCCATGATAAATAAAATGTAAAAAAAAATCAGAGCAAATATATTATTATATGCATCAAAGAGAACTAAAATGGAATGAAATCAGAGTTTTGGGACTTGCATAAACAATAAATGTTACCGTGCCAATATTCCGATTCGACTATTGCGCCTTTTCTGCACTTTTCGGCTATTTAGGCCTGCACAACAGCTGAATAGATGTTCATTGTCGCTTGTCGTATGCCATCACAATGTAACCTGGACTCTTATTTTGTACTTTACAATAAATCAAAGTATAACAAAGGTTAACCATCAACTGTATTTTTATTATCAATATCATTCGTCTTCAATTCAAATTAATTACAATTGGCACTGCGAACAAAAACGAATAATTCAGTGATCTATAAAGACCTACAGAAAAATATATTATTATTTAAAATGTTAAGAAAATATGTTATTGACCGAATCAAAGTAAATATTTTAGCGACATAGCTGGAAAGATGAATAAGATAGCGTTTTAAATATGAAAACTAGGGATTTTTTGAATAAAAAAAAAAAAAAAAAAAAAAAAATTGTCAGAAGTGGGATTCGAACCCACGCCTCCGAGGAGACTGGTGTGCTTAATTTGCCTAAAACCAGCGCCTTAACCGCTCGGCCATCCTGACTTGTAAATATAATGGTGACTTAACGCAGCATTTTAAATCTTTCATTCAAGATTATTTGCCTTTATAAAAAAGCTACCGAGCATTCCGTTATTTACTCGCGATTCATTCAGGAATTATTTGGGTTAGTATTATTCAACACATTTTATTCCAGTTTGATTATTCATGTCCAGAATAGTTTGATGCAATGTATGTTATTATTAAGAATATATAAATAAATTGATTCATCCTCTTTTGCTAAAAGTGAAGTTTCTCATCTCAAATTCCAATTGCTTGTTATTCATCAATGTTTAAAACAAACATAAGATTAATCGAAAACAAATCAACCGTATTTTCTTTCAATTTTGATTTTTAAAAAAATCTGTAGATTCTGCTTGTATGTAACATGATTTGCAATGCATTTTTAAGCTAAAAACAAAAATTTTGTTCGGGAGGTACTCTTCACTTTTATCAGAATGACACCGAATTTGGCATAATTTCGTGTTTTGGTGAGAAAATGATCTTCTCGAAGTTTTATAGTGATTTATATATTTCTAGCCCATTTTCTGTTCTGAAATTTTTCGGTTTTTAAGCTATTTTTCGTCGATTTAATTCCCAGTAATTTCCAAAATTTATTTTTGATTTCAGTGGTTGTTTGTATGTAAAACGTTTGTATTAGCAACACAAATAAATCTCAAGAAATATCTCAACTGGTGGTTGAGATGTGGCCTGATGAATGTGCGAAAACCCGGAAAAAAAATAGTTGATCATCGGTTGAGTGATTGAGCATTTAAAATTGCCCATTGTTTGTAGTTTTCGAAAGAAAGTTCAACTTTGAAAAAATCCAGTTGCCGATTTATGGTGCAATATATGGAAAAAATTATTTTTTTTTTTTTGTATTTTTGGCCATATCAAAGTAACAATGCTTAAGAATTGAGTAAGATTGGATTTCCTGAGTCGAGAATTTAAGACTTCTCGAATAACAGAAATTTACTATTTATACTGACAAACCGGCATGATTTTTTTTTTATCATTGTGCAAAGTTTTGCTTCTTCTTTTTTAACTGCTTTTGTTATTGTCCATATAGAAATGATAAAAATCAATCAATTTAATTAGAAAAAAAAAAAAAATAAAATGCGAAACAATTAAAAAAAAATGTATTGTCAGGGACGGGATTCGAACCCGCGCCTCCGAAGAGACTGGTGTGTTAAGCCTTCCTTAAACCAGCGCCATAGACCGCTCGGCCACCCTAACCATGCAAGTAATTCAAATTAGAATTGAGAATATGTTATATTGTTCAATTGTAGTGAATTGGGGCTTCATGTAAACAAACAAGATATTTTTTGAAGATACAAGCAATGGACAATTTTGGATACAAAATATTGATTGCCAGGTAATTAAACCCATGAAATCACTTTAACTATGAAAACAATACAATTTGTATGGAGATAGCAAATACGGTTGTTACCGTAGTTTACTGCATTTTTAACAGCATTTATCAACTTTTGAAAGTAAATCAGTGAAAAAATTTTCAAATCAATAAGTTTTGGATGTAAATTAAAGTAAATTGTGAAACATTTTTTAAACTTGACAATAAAGAATTGAAGTTTTACTGGCATGATTAAGTGATTTGATGAATATGCAAAAAACCAAGGGAAAAAAGTATTGTCATTTAAAATGTTGTTTAAATGTGAATTTATAAATTCATGCTTACCTTGACAAAACAAACATTCTATGTGCTCATATCTGTAACGCGATTCATTTTAGTCTCATTTTTTCAAAGTACAGAATCCATAAAAATTATATTAAATCACATTTTTCGCAGAAGAAAAAAGAATGAATAAATAAAATGTGATTTCATAATCGAATTGCAGTTACTAAAACTACTGAATGTTAAGATTTTATGTAATGATCATGCATTAAGCATTGCCAAAAACTGCTGATCCTCAATATCGCAAAAATAAAGTGATTTCATTGTTAGATGAAGAAGAAAAAAAGGAGAAACTCTTGCTAAAACTATTATTTTTATAAAAGTTATATAAAACACATAAACAATATCATTGTATTTTAACTAATTAATTTAAAATATGGAACTATATTTTGAATAAATATATGTAATATTGCATTGCTAAATTTAGAAATAATAAAAATAAAATAATGAAATTACACCTTACATTTTTCACGTAAAAATGATAATTAACAGAAGAACAAGTGAATTTAAGCTGATGCATTAGATACGAGCAGTTCCTAGAACGAATTATTTACCTATCGCTTGTGAAATTGATTTTTCATTTGTGAAAGAAGACGTAATAAACGCCAGAATGTAGTCCGCAGAATTGTGAATATATTAAAATAAAAATCTTGTTTTTCAATTAAATATAGTTTAACTTATTTTGTCCTTTCTTTGTCATTTATTTATTTGTTAATTATATTTTGTCCGTTATTGCAACGAGAACTGGCAATAATGAAAATAATTATGATTCATTTCGTATTTCAAAAAAGTATCGAACACTTTTGCAATAAAATGATCGGTTATTTTTATTAAACGGTGATGTTTGATATATCAATCACAGCTATTAAAAAAGCCTATTTCTCTTCAACATCGTTTATTTTGTAATTGTTCAGTGCGCTTCAAGTTCGCTTTCGATTAATAAGTCCTTGCTTTTTCAGTTGCCGAAGGGCACATTTTGCAGCCGTGCACTTGGCTATTCTGTAATTACGACCAATACCACGATAAGTTCCCTTTCCGAACACATCGACTGTAACTCTCACTCGTCGTCCATCTGCCAATTTTTCTGGCTTCCTATTTTGTGTAAATAAGTTTTAAAAATTATCATGAATATTTCAATATGAAAATAGTTGTCGATTTTACCCAAATTTGGCTGTTTCTGGTTCCAATTCTAAGAGTTCACGAATTGGAGATTTTGGCACTGAATTGCTAAATTGTTCAATTTCTGGTTGCATCATATTACTGTAAATCTAAAAAATGTAGTTGCAATTTTACATTTTCGATATTTTAACAATATGACGTCTGATAAAAATGGTTTTGAATTGAATAAAATCGAATACCCACTTTCCAAACCATATCTAAAGACATGTTTGAATCCAAAAATATCGCACCAGCCACTGATTCAAAAATATCACCCAATGCTTTTGGTACTTCAACATCTTCCGCTTCATCACATTCTTCTTCAGATATGAGGTAAAACTGAAGAAAAAAAAAATTAGTGAAAATATATTGTAATTTATAAGATTTACTTTTAAAAAAAGATGAAAAATACCTCTTCACTTATGCTATGATTGTTTTCTACTTGAATACGAACAAACCGATCGATAACGTCATTTAGTCCGGGCGATAAATGACGAAAATACTTGTGAAAACCATGACGAACGGCGAGCGATGCAAATATCGTATTATTGACCAAGGCCGAACGAAGGTCTGTTAATGCTCCTGGTGAATGCTGACGCTGATCTTCATATAAATGTCGAGTTATTAAATAATCAAGGACTGCATCTCCCAAAAATTCGAGTCGTTGATAACAATCAGTTAATCGATTTTGGGAATATGAAGCATGTGTCATGGCTTGTAACAGATATGAGCGATCGCTGAAAAAATAGCCAATGTGTGCCTCAAAATCAGAATAGCCATCGAGAAGCAATTCAAGAGTCGCATATGGATTCGGTGCAAAATGCAATAAAGGCGACTTTGGAGCTGCCCAGTATCCGTAAACTGTTTGATAAATAACACCGTCTCGTTCGAATGGTTTTGTGATTCCAGGAATGCAATTTGCATTTTCCTCATCATTCACCACTACTACTTCTTTCCAAGGTAATACACGTATTCCTAACCATGCCATAAAAAGCAATGCACCACGTGGGCCACATTCAATTAAATTAGCGCCAATTAATGCTTCTACACAATCAGCTATTGATTTGTCCGGAATACTATGTTGTGTTACCTGAGAGACGCAAGAACAAACGATATTAAAACAATTAAATATTGTAAATTATTTAAATATTATTTATTGTATTACCAAATTGTATGGAATAAAGCAGGGGAACTCTATTTCATCATTATCTTCATTTATTGGAACATCTATTTCATATTTTTCATCATAATATGAACCAATGTCATTCTCTATTTTCATATGAAATGATTGACCTAGAAATTAAATTCCAATTCAAATTCAACACTCTGCTACTTTTATAACGAGATTTTATTTTTGAACAAAAATTAAAATGTCATTCTTACTTTCTTTGTTTATTGCGTTATCAATAGCAGTACTATTACCATCATTATCTCCATTGGTGCCACTAGCACTATCATTGAAGCCACCATATTGCCAACCAAATTCACCAAATATTCGTTTTTTAAGCATTTGACATATTTCGTCAACACTCAATTCTTTGACATCTAATAAACGAGCATCTTCCCAATAGCATGCCGGTATTTTGGCCTCTATAAGAGCTTTTTCCAAATCTTTTGGTACATAATAGCATGGTGGCAACCAGTTATCGTGTGGTTCAAATTTGGTTGCAATCATTCGTTCTCCTAGCATTTTACGCCTTCCCAAGCGATACAGATTCAAATTTGATACTTGTCGCGAACGTAAATGACTTAATTTACCTTCATGCACATTTTCATAAGTACAATATAAATACGTAGTGATTGCATACTTTAAAAAAGAGTCACCAATCGTTTCCAAGCGTTCTAAATTAATGCCATCATTTGCATTTGACATTGTAAGTGCTTGCAATATAATACTTGGACTAGGTCCATAATGATCATTGAGATTTGGTTGCTTATCAAAACTAAAACATTCATCTATATTCAGTTCTTCCATATTTGATATGTTATTGCATATTTCTGTTGCCTCTGTGACTTTCTCCCTGACTATCGTTCGATTTTTCATAAATTCGTCTCTGTGCAGTTTATAAATAATCGTGCCATCGCTTTCACACTGCATGGAATTTAAATCATTGAATGCATCAAAAACACTTCCCACTCCTTCTACTGTGTACCTAAGGGAAAAACAACAAAAGAAAAAGGAATTAAATATTGTACATAATAAACGTATACAACTGTGTACCGTTCAAATGGATGGACATCAAAATAGATTTTATGCAAGCTATATACATCATCAATGGATAATCTTATTACTCCCATGTCGTCAATGCAGTTGTTTTCTTCTATATATTGCTTTAAAACAAGAGGAGTAATAAACGAAAATAGATTTTCTATGCGCTTATATTCGGTGCAATTATCGTTTACTACATAATTTGATGGACTTTTTGTGATGACAATTGGTTCGTCGTGTTTAATCAGTGCACCAGACATTCGAATTTTGTTCTCAAATTCAATTACGGAATGTTGAAACTCCTTTTGATGTGTCGTTAATAAATTTGAAACCTGTAAATCAGTCTTGTCTATAGCACAGTCATAGCCGCTACCAATATTTTTTGTGCTCTGATAATATTTTTCATTCGCATTGATTCCATTGATTATCTCGATCTTACGTTGACGTTTCAATATATCTTCTTCCGTTTCAATTGCCTCGGCTAAATTATCCGATTTGAATTCGATATTTAGGCCCTCATTGTTATTATCACCATCATCGATACAACTTCCATCACTTTGATAAAAGAACTCTTCTTCAGATTGATCCGAATATGATGAATCTGATTCCGAACCAATAGGTTTTTTCGTATTCTTTGATTTTGAATTACTCCATGACGTAGGCGAGCCGTAACGAATATTCACTATTTTGAAATAAAATTGAATGTATAAATTTAATTCAGTATGTGTTTTGTAAAGTAAATGAAAGTTGTTTTGTACCCCTTGTCATAGGTTTCCTATTGGCCTACTACCCATTTAATGCACAAACAACAAACTTGATAATACACCAAAAACAAGAATTTTTAATAAAAAGATATACATCAAGGTGTTTCTCAAATCAGGAATTGAAAAAATGGGGGGGGGGGGTGGGTATCAAATTAAGTATGAACAAATTACGTATTGATTGATAGTATTCACACAACATTATAAGTGTTATTCACACCTCGCGAAGCGAAAAGTGAATTTGGTTATTGCTCCTTCTATTTATAAAAACGAAGCATTAGAATGGTTCACATTGTATTGTTTATGAATGTTGAGTTGACAGATCTGAAGCACATTTCAAAATGTCAAATGTAAATACACTCTCTGTTTTTCTAACTGTTTTTAGTATTTACAGTGAATTTTCTTTTATAATTTACGAATCGCGTTTGATTCAAATTTATTGCAACATGTATGTGTATTATATTTGCTTTTGTTCATCAAGAAAGCGTTTCAAATCGGTGTCATTATTTTCATTGTGAAGCAACATATTGTTAATAACTTGATGAAAAAGTTTAAACAACGGAATGGTTTCAATATAAAGAGAACGACAAAATAAAATAATTCTCATTTGTGACAACTGACAAATATACATTCAATGTTCTGATGAACGGTGTTTTAGATTGGGATCATAGCGTATCTGTTTATTTCAAATAGATCAATGAATGCTTTGTGATCGTTTACAAGTTTTTGATTGCCTTAGATTATCTATAACAGGCAACCATTTGTTTATAAACTGTTACATTTATGGCCAATTTTCTTGTGATTTAAATTATTTCCATTACATTTTATTCTATAGGTAATTTATTTAGATTGGCTATTTGCAAGAGTGGCAATTAGGATGGTGTAATTACTTTAGTTGATTTTTTTTAGTAGTTCCTTAACACTTGCAAAAAATTCACAGTGTAATTTTGTTTGATCTTTATTGCTGATCAATTTATGTGGATATTTTTTATTGAACTATCCTACCATCGATCTGATCAGCAATTTCAAATTTTTTTTATTCACGGTGCACTTGATTCAATACTGTAAAATTCAATTCGTTTAATTGATCAATATGAATATTTGTGAATATTTTTTTTATAAAGGTCAATGAAGCCGTAGATAAAGGTGACGATGCATTCTTTAACAATGCCGGAAAAGAATTTATCAATAAGTGCTTGAAGGGTGTACTCGTTCAAATTATTTCCACTATCTAGATCAGATTGGATTCAAATAGATGGTCACAAATTTTTTGGGGAATATCTAGACTACTGCAATGACTTTACTTCTAGCGCTTACTTTGAACTGTAACTTTGTATAGCCACTATGTGTTTACGGTGACACGCATACATCACGCATGCGACGTTACCGCAAGTGAACCACAGCTACCTCTTATATGCTTGCATCGCAATATGATTTGTTGTTCACTTAAAACGACGTTACTGCAAGTGAACAACAAATCTTACATGCGTGATGTATGCGTAGAACCGTACACACATAGTGGTTATTCAAAGTTACTGTTCAAAATAAGCGCTAGAGGTAAAGTCACTGCAGTAGTCTACAAATATCTTTCAATGGCCAACTAACACTCGTTTTTCCAATGCGTTGCTTAATCAATCAATACGTCTCCAACGTTAAAACAAACTTGGAAACGCATTGTGTATGTTGCTTGAAGACATTCTTTAAAATGCGAGTTTTTGAATTGAACGACATAATTTTACGAAAAAATATCCCAAATCCACTTCTGTTTGGCACTAGGGGAATTTATCAAATCAGATGTGTTGCAGATATTGCAGATAGTTTGGATTTGCAGCGGATATTCTTCGTGATCATAGAGTGAATATCAGCGCTATCTGCTAAAAATCCGCAAATATTCGTAGGCAACACTCAATATTTGAGATTTTAATGCTAGAAAATTTGAGCAGATTTTTTGCAGATTTCTACGGATATTTATTTGATAAATTCCCCTAGGTTTGGCAATGATGACATCAAAAATACATTGAAATATTCATATTATCGCAAACATAAAACTGGCGAAGACATCGCGACGCTCAACAAAGGTTAGGTGTGTTGTTGGATGAACTACGTAATGTTGGAGCACTTGATGACTGTAATATCCCACGATTCGTTAAAAATAATTGGTTTTCATTAATTCGAATGTGGGTCGAATTCAGAGAGACATCCACTATTTCAATCTGTCGTATGCCAACTTGTGACATAGTTCTCAAGTAGAAATACACACTGTATTTCTCGCTATATTTACGTTATTTGTAGCATAAAAAAAGAAACATTTTACCTGATTTTGTCGCATTTTGTATCACTCACATATATTATCTGCATGCATGATGCTCGCATGTATTTGCATTCACACTTAGACTCGAACTCGCAACAAGTTAGTGCGAGTTCGTACATGAATTTAGATAGAGAACCCGAAGATAAAATGTGAGCTCTATCGTTTTGTGTGGACTTCTCACGGGTTCTTCATGATTTTATCTGGTTTTCGAGTAGTTAAATCACTCTAAGAAATACTTCGAAAAATCGGCAAATTGCCTTAAAATGGGATAGTCCAAGGAATATTTATAAAACAGAACGAATTTCTTCGGAACAAAATCGGTATTTGGAGTTTATTCTTCGACATGGACAAAATAAACCGCCTTGTCAAGTATAAGAAGATTTTCGGAAATGTAATCGTAACAGATGGTGTGTCTTGTTCGGTTTTGTATGGCATGCCAAAAACACCAGCTGTCGAAGTGAATAACGAAGAGGTGCTCCGCAGATATTTTGCAGGCGAAATTTTCTACGAGCTTAGAATTGATCCAGGGATGCGGACCTGGAATGCCACCGTACGACGCAACATTTACACCGGTGAAGAAGTAACTTTTGATTGTTTATTTAAATGTTTTTTGTTTTTGTTTTTTTCTTTTTCCATTGTCAGACCAATATTCGAATATCATCAAAATGATACCACTACGATGCAAATCAGGGCATGCGAATTACCATGGCCGAGAAAATGACTCGATTATTCACGTTTGAAGAATAAACAGATCCCAATAATGTTGCCGAATCAATCGGAGTAATGCTATTGGTAAGAAAATATCATTAACAAACTTCAAAACGATTTATGTTCATATTTATAAACGGTCTTTTTTCAGTCGATATGTATGCATATGAATACTATCAATAATCACAGAATTTCGCACTCGTTTAACTAATGAACAGTTTCTTTGTATTTCAGGTATGATGACTACCCTAATTGTACGTTTACCTTTATTTCTAGAGCAAATGCTGATATTTGATGTCAATAAATTATTCCACTCATCGTCACTTGAGTGATCGCCGCTCATGTCAACATTTTCAGCCATTACATTTGACCACGTTCCGATTTCCATTAGACATTCATCCTGAAAATAAATAAACATATAATCGTTTTTAAAATAGTGTTACAATTATATTAATAAAAATGTACGTTGATTCAGAAATGTTGATATTTTTAATCATTTTCTTTTTTCAATTAGTACACTTCGAAGGAATACGCATTACCTCTAATTTTTTCTCAATGTCGATATCGGACGTCTCATTTCTCTCTTCGTGTATAGAAGTAGCTTCACAAATTGGCTCAATTTTACTTTTCATTCCTTCATTGCATTTTTTTAATTCTTTGGATTTTGCATCTTTTGCTCGTCTCAAAACATCGGACAATTTCCAGCCAAAATCCAGTACAGGCCAGTCAAAACTTTCATCCGTGATATTACTTCTTCCTAAATTAATGTCGTTCGCTACTTCGATACGAATCTCATCTGCTAGTAGCAACGCATTTATACGGTATAAAACGCAAGGTAAGCATACAGCAATTCGCCATAGAGATGCCGGAAACGGATGAATAGTGCACAGTTCAGGCACAAGAATTTGCTTTTGTTCAAGATTTTCCCTTTTGGCTCGTTTTGTTTCTTCAGAGCTAGTTGGAAGTGCAACTCCTTTTCGATTAACATATCGTGGTGTGAGGAAATTTAATCGAGCACTAGT
This sequence comes from Resseliella maxima, assembly GCA_029041755.1. Lineage (NCBI taxonomy): Eukaryota > Metazoa > Arthropoda > Insecta > Diptera > Cecidomyiidae > Resseliella > Resseliella maxima. The sequence goes on along the minus strand of JAQOWM010000389.1, from coordinate 66,681 downwards.
GTGATCAACATCAAGTAAAGGCTGTGAGCAATTTTGTATGACAATATTATACTTTCGGAAATAATACTCTTTAAACGTAGCATAATTTTCTCCGGGAAAAGAACTCTCAGGCGATAAATAATCACAAATTTCGGCTACATAAAAGTATTGTGGTTGGTCTTGATTTCTATACCATGGCATCACAACTGCATCGCAAAATTTTTCCCTTTGAAATTCTTGCAATTTACGCAACACTTCTGGCACTTCTTGTGGCATTTGATCACATTTTTCTGCAATCAATTCTAAGAATTTCCAGTCAACATTAACCGATTTATTTGAATCTTTTATTGTTGGTACCACAAAAAAACTATTTTCGGTTGCATTTGCATCAAAAAACATCAAATATTTTTGCAATCGAAGAACATTTGCAAATAAGTATTTTAGAAATATATTAATCTTTTCAAGTTTACTTTCATTTATTATGACTGCGTCATTAGCCAGCTCGAGCGAAACTCGCACTTCCCCCGATCTTGTAAATATCGAAAATGAACCAATTTTTGGTATCTCTTTCAATGTTAATAAACCAAATCCTTGAATGGCATCTTCAGGTGCATAAATTTTTCTGCCGCGAGTATTTTGCTCTTCTGGTATCGGACATTCCAAAACCATTTTAATAAAATATAATTTGCATGGAATACCAATAATTGGCCGACAATTGGATAGAACTGATGCGATCTAAGGAGAAAAGGATTTTTTGCTTCGATATAGTTTAATATTATTGTATAATTTTAATATAGTTTAATATTATTGTAAAATGTTAATAACCCGTTTATAGTAATATTGACGTCGTCGCGTGGTGCCTGGACGAGGATCAAGGTTCTCATTTACGATATCTGCATCCTCCTTTTCTAGCTCGAAAATATTCCAATCCGGTTCTGATGCTCGGAAACCCTCTTTACCAATTGGTTGTAAGTTATCGTCTAATTCACCAGATTGATGCAAAATTTTGCAACAAATTAATGCTGCCATTTGTCTTGCAAGCACCTTGCTTGACATTGGTAGACCCTTATGTAAAACGGAAAATAATTTCGTATTTTAATATTTATGAAATTATTTGTCAGAATACTTACATAGATATCTTGTTTAACGGGTGAATTTATTGGCAATCGAACGGTATATTGGTAATACAATTTGTTTTGGCGATAAGTTTTGCAACAACGCCATATTGGTGTGAGTTTAGTGAAAGTATCACTAGGTAACTTGGCACAATATTTATTGACTAGACCAACGGCTGTTGCTAAACTTACAAACGGTGTGTTTGGGTCATCAGAATTGATAGGTTTATATGGCTTAATATAGCTTGTATATAAATCGGCATCAGCAAGTTCATGCAATGAGGGTTCTTGATTGCTACACTTTTTCAATAGAATCTTTTCAATTTGCATATATTGAGCCAGCAATTTAACAATATTTTCAGTCTCATTTTCCATCGAATGTAGTATTTTTTCATTTATTATTTTTAATTTTTCTTCATCATCATTATAACTTTCATCGTCATCATCATCGCCATCGTCATCTTCATTCTTATTGTCAAATTGATTCAAGTTTTGCGCAAGTGATTTTTTAAATTCACTTCTATTAAAACACTCATTCGAATATGTGTTTTCGGTATCTTCATTTAAGCAAATTGCTTCATGATTTTTATACGAAAGAAATTCACTTCCATTATTATATTGCATTTTATTGGCAGAAACCATTATTATGTGGAAGGCTTTTTGGGCTCGAGCTCTTCCCTTGCACTGCACATAGCTTCGGTATGTTGTTGGTAGATTCCATCTTATTACCAAATTACATTTAGGAAGCTCAATCCCTTCTTCCAGAACCGATGTACCAATCAACAAATTACATGAATGCATTCGAAATCGTTTTAGCACTTCTTCCTGTTTGCGATGTTCGTTTTCGAATTGTTTGCTCTCTGTAATTGGATCTGCCAATCTATCTCCAGTATACTGAACTGAAAGGTATTCCAAATCTGTATCCCTTTTTGTCATTTCGTATATAAAACTGAATAATATTTTGGCAGTAAACATTGAATTACATAATAATAGACCGCACAGAGCATTGGGGTCATTTTGATAAATATGATTATTTGCACGTTGCGGTCTTATGAAATTACTTTTGAATTTCCTCCCAATATTTAATGCGTTCATTTTGGACGTTACCCTCAAGGGATGTTCAACAACTGTTGTTAATATACTATTGTTCAGTTCTTGTTCAGAATTAATTTCATCAATTGTGGTTTCATTATTTTTATCTCTGTCGTTTCCATCACATTTATCATCTTCATTAACACTTTTGATATCATTTAATACGCTATTGGTTGTATTATTATCAATGTCAGAATCATGCGTTTTTAAATCTTCTGTAGATTTTTCGGGCTTAAATTGTCGAAGTAATTCCAATAATCGTAAGGCCTTTGGGCTCGAGTACATTTCAATACAATTTTTATCATTTGGAATGCGTTGAAAAATTTGCTCACAATAAGCACGAATTTGAATAAGAGTTGTTGAAACTAAACAAAGCAATAAATAATGTCGCTCGTATGGTGTTTTAATTTTGGATTTTTCAATTTGGGCAATTAAATTTAGTGCAGCTCGATCTGCGCACCATGGACCAAATTCATCTAATACACTTAAAAATAAATCAAGGCATTCAATAGGCTCTTTTTTTGGATCTGGAATAGCCTTTAGCTCGTCTTCAAATTCATCACTATAAATTTCAAACGGATCGTAGCGATGCTCAAGTAAAAAGAATTTTTTAGTCAGAACAATGTCACGCAAAATCGCGGACACATCACAGCTTTTTTGGGGAAGATTCTGAACTATCAATTCAGTTGGTTTTGTACAATATCTAAAGATCCAAAAGAAATCATTAGTTTATTTTAATAATAAGAATTGATGTATAATTCCATACCTTAAAACAGTTACTATGTCACTAGCAGTTTCAGCTTTACATTGAATGGTTTTCTCTAATAATTCCAAATGGAATTCAAGTTCATCAGTTTTGCATCCGGCGCTATGTAATGGACCAGCCAAACCCAAAATTTTCGGCATTTCCTTAATTTTTCTAATATTTTCCATTAATCGAACCAATTCATTATTCTTGTAGTTTTTATGACAATCTTCTATAACAACTAAATTGATTCGTAATAAATCTAATGTACCATTATTCACGGCGTCTAAACACTTTTTAATGTGAATTATAATGACTTGATAATTTTGAAAACATTCATTCCAATTTTCAATTTCACTGGATTTTACATTTGCATTGAGCACTTTCAAATCAGTCAAATGAAAAATTAAATTGTAAACGGATTCACCGCCTGTTGAAGTAGCAGTCAAAATGAGTGTTACTTTATCCTGACAACGAACTTCATGGCTTTTCTCTAAAATTAATTTTAATACAATAAATTCTTTTGATGAATTATGTCCCAAACAAATAATTATATTTCGTTCACTGGCAGCCGCAAGAAGTTCAACTTGGAAATCGCGCGGTGTGAATGCGGTTGAGCTCAAATTATCTTGCCAATGAAATGTAGCCATTACTAAAACAAATCCCAATATATTTAGCACAATTAAACAGATCCACTTATAATATCTATATTTAATATACAATTCATGATTTTAACAATATCTGAACATAAATTTAAGGACCCTTTCTTCTGCGGCAAACATAAAAACTGACAGGTGACTATTACAATAGCAAATGACTATTACATACATATTCTCAAGGTACACAAATAAATGTCAATAAGTGTCTTTGAAGTTTGAATTCAATTGGATGCGTTCAATGACTTTGAAAATTGTCATGTTATTGATCAAACTGAATAGCCGAAATTAGAAAAAATTAAAATTTTCAATAATTCAAATAAGATGCAACTAAATAAGATCTACTTACGATATTATCCACCTGGTTTGATTTAAATATTTTTTTTTATGATGTCAATTATATAATATTATTATTATAAAACAATATATATTTGTATAATAATCAATTCACATATGAATTTGTAGGAATTGGGTTGTCGTTTTCAAACGGTCCAGGAGAGTATATCAAAATGATAGACTGTCTTGATTTAAATATAAAGTTTAGTATTTTTCAAATCGAAATTCGAATGATAATTTATGTCTATAAAGAGCAATGTATTTTTATTTTGATAGTACAAATATTGTGCAAGCAGCAAAAGATTTATGCTTAAGTGAAAACCTATTAAATGAAGAATATATGCCTGAAATAAGAACCTCACTACGAAAACTTCAAACAAAATTAGCTGTTCCCGTAAAAAATCGTTTTTATCATTTTAAAACGCTTAAAGCAAATATATTGCCACTTACAAACGTCGCATTCAATAAAAAGGGGAGCAGGTAAATCATTTAATTTTAAGTAATTTTAATTTTATAATTTTGATTAACGTTAATGTCTAACAGTTGTGTGACAGGAAGCTACGACCGAACTGCTAGAATATGGGATATTGAATCAGGAATTGAGTTATTTGTACTTCAAGGTCATCAAAATTGCGTATTCGCAGTTCAGTACAATTATCCAGTTTGGTAACATTTGAAACAAACATTTTCTTTCGAATTAAATCATATATTTAATATATTTTTAAAAGTGACAAAGTTTTAACCGCATCATTTGACAAGACATGCAAACTATGGTCTACTTTCAATGGTTCTTGTTTACGAACATATTATGGGCATACAGCAGAAGTAGTGACATCAGAATTCAGTCAGTCAACTAACTGGTTGGTTTCCGCATCATTCGATTCAACTGCTAGAGTGTATGATGTTGAAACAGGGCTAGAAACCCATTCGTATCTAAACCATGATGGCGAAGTAATATCTGCTCATTTTCATAAAAATGAAAATATGCTTCTTACTGGTTCATTTGATTCAAATGCATATCTTTGGGACTTAAGAATGAAAAAGTAATTTTATTTTGAAAATCAAAGAAATTCAACAATATTGGATATATTACATTTCAAATAACAGACTGGCCATGAAACTAGTTGGACACAGCGCAGAACTCAGTAATTGCTTATGGAGTTTCGATCATACAATGGTTGCCACTAGCTCCATAGATGCAACAGCTCGCCTTTGGGATATTCGGAGAGGAGTACATTCATGTCATGTTATAGATGGCCATACTGATGAAGTACTGGATATAAGTTTTAATTATACTGGAAAATTGTTGGCAACTAGCAGCAATGATTGCACGTGTAAAATATGGAACATTGAAAATGATTTTCAATTAGTTGCAACAATGTTTGGACATACTGATGAAGTATCACGGGTGTGTTTCCATTACGAAAAGAGAATATGGTTTTTAATTAGTTATTAAAATTATAATATAACTGTATCGGACAAAGTTCATTGTGGGCAGAAATGTTATAATTGTTAGAGTTTCGATATTTATATTGAATTTTTAATGAAGCCTCTATACAAAATGATCAATATATATTCAACAATTATGGTTATTATCATTTCTAACCAAAGGTAATATTCAATCCAGTTGGAAATTTAGTTCTGACAGCATCTGCCGATAAAACAGCGCGAATATGGTTTACTGAAACTGGTTTATGCTCACAAATCTTAAACGGTCATACGGATGAAGTAATTTCATGTCAATTTAGCTACTCAGGTATTATAATTTACTTAATAAACGATTAGTTCACGAGTTAAGTAAAGCCCTGGTTTTTTTTACGCAATATCTCTTTTTAAGGCACCGCTATTTTGACCGCCTCCAAAGATAATACATGTAAAATTTGGAAATGATATGACTATGTCGATTAAAATTGAAAATTAATATATATACCTTCTTGCAATAACACTGTGCAACAGCAAAAATCAAACCGCATCGGACTATTTTTTCTGAAAGTATACCTATCCAGTAGCAAAACCCCCGCTGGGTTTATAAAAGTTAGCTCGAATTTTTTTTTTCACGTCCCTGTGTATATTCCAAGCTTCAGGCCATTTCGGGAACTTTCATATGCCTCAATTTTAACTTCTAAATTAATTTTTTTGGGATGTTTTCACATTTTGTCAACATAGTCTTATGTTTTCGGGTGTGCTGAATTCGAATATGACATTAACAATTTCAAAAATGCATTACATAACCTCAAAATTTGGATTTTTCTGACATTTCAGCCCATTTTTGGAAAAATTTGAAGGAAATGGTTTTTTTGTACACTTATGCTCATTTTTAAAACTTGATTCGTGTTCAGCATGAAAAATTATGTAAAAATTTATATTTTATTCAACATATAGTTGAATTAAATATAAATTCTTAAGTAGTTTTTCATGCTCAACACGAATCAAGTCATAAAAATGAGCATAAGTGTACAAAAAAACAATTTTCTACAAATTATTCCAAAAAATGCGCTGAAATGTCAGAAAAATTCAAATTTTGAGGTTATGTAATGCATTTTTGAAATTTTAATGCCATATTCGGATTTAGCGTACCCGAAAACATAAGACTATGTCGATAAAATGTGAAAACATCCCAAAAAAATCAATTTAGGAGTCAAAATTGAGGCATATGAAAGTTCCCAAAATTGCCTGAAGCTTGGAATATACACAGGGACGTGAAAAAAAAATCGAGCTAACTTTTACAAACGCATTGAGGCTTTTGCTACTGGATAAGTATACTTTCAGAAAAAAGTAGTCCGGTGCGGTTTGATTTCGATGACCTCAAAATTGTCGCACAGTGAATATTTAATATGTCATTTATTTGCTATATTTGTTAAAAATTAAGAATTAAGACACACAATTATCATACATATTTTTCGTATTGGCAGAATAACCGAAATTAAGAAAGAAACATATTTGCACTACTACTAGAATTTATACTTTTTATTCGTGCACAAAATGTTTCCACTCATGAAAAACACACCCTACTACACATATTAATGTATTTCGTATTATCCAAAATTGATGATGCAGGCAAAAAAAGGAATACATTAAAGAAAAATGTTGATGAATATTTAACCAAACAAAGAGCTGAGGTTGGCATATACAATTATACATCAAAATCTACACTGGAGACTTTTTTTATAAAATTTGAAATGACAAAGAAAATACACTTTGTCTTCCATATGTGGAAATTAGCGCCACATTGACATTTCCATATGAATTATTTTATTAAACATACGAAGTTTGTCATTTTTCATAAATAAAAATGCAAGAAAGCGAGTTTGTTTTTAGTTTATTTTTTACATTATTTTCTCTTGGAATTGTTTATCCACCAACAGAATTTGAGTCAATCGGACTTACAATAAATAATCTATTTAGCACAATTTTGGGTTCAGTCGACATTGAATTCATTCAATATCATTTGAGAAGAACATGTTTAACACTATTCATTCATGCGACATTACCTGCATTATACATAGTTTGTTATTATTTTAAATTTGGTAATTTATTCGAATATGATGTGCGAATTTTGTCAACATTTATTTTTTGGAATACGTTCATTGTATGTGCAATTTTTCTGCCCATAATCTCAGCTGCTATTATTTACTATTGGTGTAAAGACAATTATGCAAAACATCCGCTTGCTCAAAATCTTCAAAAATACAATCGTGATAATTGGCACCAAGCAGCATTAGACATAAATGCTGAGTATAGAAGGTATGATTGCTGTAATGATTAATTAACATATTTTTTATATTTAAATACTGATTGCAGCAATGACAAAATATGCATGAAAACAAGTTCCATTCATACAGTCGTGGCGACAGCACGGTGGATTACAAAAATTTCTCAGTACAGGTATATTAAGCATTATATTTGATTAAAACTTTAACGAAAAAAATTGAGACGAAAATGTATTCAAAAATAAAAAATACGGAAAATTTTATTCACAGTGTTTATGTTGCACATCAAAGTGATACGGCACTCATCGCAATCCGAGTAATTAATTGAATAACGTAGCAATACAATTTTACAATTATTAATTTTTGCTTTTCATTTTTAGAGCGATTCCCATGATATAAGTGAATTTTCAACCGAATCAGTACAATTCATAAACATTAAAGTAAAACCAACTCGTACTGGAGTGTCTGAATTCATAATTCGTATCAATGCGTTAGATTTCAAGACCTTGCAGGATCGAATGTTGCGTCCAATTACAATTTTAGAAGGTGTAACTTTCAATAAAACTCTTATCGATAGATTCATTGAAGTGTTCAAACAACAAATCCAGTTAAATCCAACATACGTTACAAATGAAGTAAGGTTATTCGTGATAGATTTATGTCGAATAATTGAAAAATCTAATTGATTTAATTTTCATATAAAAGGTGACAGATCAATGTTTTGCTTGCATGCAATTGCAATCAAATATAAAATTACAAAAAAATTGCAAAGATGATAATTGCATAGCGTGCTACTGCCGTCCAATGTGGTATAGTATTTTTAATAGAAATAATTTTGGTCAATTTCCTTTTGCAAAATATAGATTGTTTAATTTTTTCGTAAAGGTGTGTTGACTGTATAGCAAAATGGTTTGCATCTCGACAAAATCAGCATGAAAGAGACATTTGGTTAGAACAGAAGTGCACTTGCCCAATGTGCCGGTCGACATTTTGCATTTTAGATGTTAGTTATATTGATTCGTGAATCAATGAATGTTAAAGCCAATATGAATCAATCTTGTGTGAAAAAAATGCATATGTATCAGTGTTTGTTTATTGTGTAAATGTGAACACATTTGTTTACCTTTATTATTTAATAAAATTAAATTATATAATATTCCAATTAAAAGTGTGTATTAATTAAGGAGCATCTGAAAGAACAATTAACTGTTGGTTGATTCATTGTGTTATTTAAGAATAGAAATTTTATTGAAATGTTATCGTTTCAAATAAGTTATGTTGGATAATTTATATTCAATTGAGCTATCAAGGATGTATAATACGGAAACAATTAGTTAAAATTCTTCTTTTTTCTTTTTTCTTTTTTCTAAATTTTTTGATAAAGATAGTGATAGATATACGCAGATTATTTTGCAGTGCATACTCGTTTTCTCCTAATTCAAAATTTTAACAAATAGTTCTAATCTAAATCAGCCTCAACAGATGAAGTTGTTTGATTTTGCTCATCGTCCTCCTCAAGACCTTGAAATAGTTGATTAATCAAATCACCAAATATACCATTATTTGATCGTTGTGGTGGTGTAGGAGCACCAAAAAATATAACACCAATTTTTTCCAAATATTTTTCATATGATGGATCACGATCTAGTGATGGTTTGTATAATTCGCAAAGTTTTTTGAAAATCGCCAATTTTCGGCTTTCGATGATTTTCAATAAAAAAAAAACAAAATTCAGCAAGGGCATCACGAAAGGAGGATCTGTTCGGCTAATTTTTGGATGAAATTTTATATATGTGTGAAATGTTTCGGCTGCTGATGAGATTTCCTTTAGACATAATTGCTGCAACACTACTTGTGCTATGAACAGATCGGTCTCTTTTGGGAAGCCTTTCGTTTGACTCAGTTCGATTAACATCTGACCACAACCACTGCCATCTTTTGAAAGCAAGAAATGGTGTCGTGCCTGCTCAAAATATAATTTATTATTTTCATTATGAAAATAGACAAATTTCGTGCAAAAAACAATTTACAATTTACACATTAAAATATTTTAATCGTTATATGATCGAAGCTACCGTGAACTGCATTGATTGTTTGTAGCTAATGTTGAATACATCACATCTGTTAAAATCAAATCTTCTAAGCTATGTTATAAAAATGTCACTTACATGTTCCAGATTTCCTTCATTCCACATTAGCTGCGCAATCACTTTGTGAATTGTTGGATGACCCATTTTATTTTTTGAAATTTCACTACTCCATTTGACTGATCTAACCTTTATGAATAAAAACAATTTAGCACTATTAGTATTTAGTGAAATTATAATATTATTTGTATTTTGCCTCTCTTACTAGCAAAGTTTCTCGTTCTACCAAACTTGGTGGAATTTTCTCTAGCAGCTTTCCCAACCGATGGATCCATAATTCTAAGTCATTCACTTTTGCCTTTTCTAATGTGTCGACCACGAGCAAACCTAAATCAGCTCCACTATTATACTGGCCATTCTCTAAAAGCCTTAATGCTCCATCATATAACAATTCTAAGCACTCATCGTATCGTTTTTGCGTTAAATACCGAAAGTATAATGTTCGATATTTTTGATGAGCTTCGTAGTATTTTCCTGATCGCACAGACTCTTCTAATTTAGCTAGGACACGTGAAACCCCACGACAACTTTTTGTTTGTGACATTTTGAATTTTCCGAAACTAGTTCGGTACAAACAATTAGTCGGTTATATTATATTGATCGAGATTTCGTGGTTTATTTACTAAATTTTTTTTCGTATTATAATTTATTATAATTATTCTTATTGAAAATTCACTGTGAAGATTCGAGAAGCTTACTTGTCAAAAAGGCTGAGATTACGTTAAAGTCCTTCAATAAATTGACACGCAAATAAAAATATCTCACAAAAGGCCTTTTTTTAAATAAAAATAAAAATAAAAATGAAATTTATTTCAAATTATTATTAATTTAATTATTGAATTAATTTCATGTCATTTATTTAAATTTGTTGGTTCTTTTTTCTCTAAATGTGTTATTGAATAATCAAAACCTAGCACCAATCGTAACTTTTTCTGCTATTTAAAAGCCTATTAATATCATAAAGTTTGGTATATGAAATAAAGTCTATTACAAACTGTCAAACACAACAATAATATTGACTGATTGATTATTTGTTTGTGTTTGTATATTTTTGTTTGTCAAGTAATGTGTTGTGAAAACCAATAATTTGAACTAGTTTTTTTATTTGCGTTCATACAATTTATTATCTTTGAAATAAACTGATTTGTGATAATTGCATAGGTTGATATCATGGAAGTGTTGCAAACAAGCAATTATTATATTTTTGTGAAAAATGAAAAGACATTATGGTGGAATCGTACAACATCTGAATTTTCTATTAAAGCTGGTAAATCTTTCAATCTGATTTCTTTTTAATACAACGTTTATTGATAAGTCAAATGGGCGTATTTTATCCACAAAACAATAAGCTGAAAACCTTTTTAATGCAATTATGATGAAAGAACTTAAATTTGTTCAATTTTTCATTGATAAAAAAGGATGGGATCTGTCATCCGTTGACGATATTGAATGTTTAGGTATCACACAGGGTATACTGGGAGTAATTTCATTGCCAGGGGTACTTGAACCACCAGTTTTACTCATAATCAGAGACTCAATTCCTGTTGGCCCAATTTATCCACCTAACATTGTATATAAAATAACAAGTATTTGTATCTTGAGCAATGATGAGCCTGACTGCACGTTGACCGCTTGCCCAAAGCACAGGTACTTTCTATCTAAAATAGAAAAAATTAATTAAATGATGTCAAGAGGATAAGAATTGGTTTTGCCATCGTAAAATATTTCATTTTGAATAAGTTCGCATTTGACAAACTCACTAATCAACTCGGTATTTTCTATAAAAAGGTCAAAAATTGGTGCAGCAACAACATCAAAGCGTTTATTTGATGGTTCTCAAATTGTGAATAAGACATGGGGTGCCGTCAAAATAGCTGGAAATACAATAAGAACGACTACACAACAAGCCGCTGCTTTAGCCACAAATCGGTCTAAACGGGCAACGAAAGATCAGAGGAAAATCGAAAAACAAATTTCTGACGAGATACATAAAATCTTCGATGATTCAGATAGTTTTTATTATTGCCTTGATGCAGATTTTACGAATAATTTGCAACGTAGCGATGCAAAGGAATGTGACGATCGATTTTTTTGGAATAAATATATGCTGAAAGATATATTGGAGCTAAAGGTATTATAAATATTAGATAATTTGTTAAATATCAGTTATTATTATTACGTTTTATTATATGATTTAGGACAATTCATGGGTGCAGCCGATTATTCAAGGATTTGTCCAATTGGAACACTGTGCCATTGGTGATGATCACTTTAGTTTAGCACTAGTATCAAGACGATCTCGTTTTCGTGCTGGAACAAGGTAAATGTTTGGAAATAATTGGAAATAAACTAAGACGAAATATGTTTGAATTATATGTAAATGTTGCTTTAATATGTTAAATTGTTTCGAAAAGATATAAACGACGTGGTATTGATGAAAACGGACATGTAGCAAATTACGTAGAGACCGAACAAATATTATCATTTGGTGAGCATCAAATGGCATTCTTTCAAGTACGCGGAAGTATTCCGGTTTATTGGAGTCAACCAGGCTATAAATATCGACCACCTCCAAAAATCGATAGAGGTAATGAATAAGATATTAGAACAACCAATTATATTTAACAAAAAAGTATTTAGAGAAGCAAATGATTATTTATTTGTAAAACTAATTATTTCTTTAAACAGATGAGAACGAAACGCAGATTGCCTTTGCTGAACACTTCAATCAAGAACTAAAAATATACAAATCAATTTGTATAATTAATCTTGTGGAACAAAGTGGAAAGGAGAAAATTATGTTTGATGCATATGGAAACCATGTAGTTAAATACAACAATGATCATTTGATTTACGTTACATTCGATTTCCATGAATATTGGTAAGTAAAGTCCCACACTTTCCTTTTATTACTAGTATTGCCAATTACATCACATGATGATAACTATTTTTAGTCTGTTCATTTGATGGTGATATGGTGTCGCTTAAATGACACATGCAGAGTGACGTTGTATTTACACTCCAAAAAATCGACTACTACATTTTAAACACATCTATGTTTTAATCAAATATTAAAACACTCGAGCGTTTTAATTTGAAAATTTTTAAACACTCGTGTGTCTTAAATATTGAACAAAACATAGATGCGTTTAAAATGTAGTTGTCGATTTTTAGAAGTGTATGAAGCTCAGGCTTCTCAACATGTTTCAAATCCATTTTACTTTTTCATTCGTGATTTTCAATTTACCTTTGAATAAAACAATGATTGTAATCTAAATCAATGTATAGTGCGTAACATAAATATGTTCCTGTTTCTATCTTTTTTATTGCGTATATTTGATATTTTGAGAAGTTGGTTAGGTAGTTTGAATCGGTTATAATGAAAATGACTTCAAGAAATTTGATTAAAAAAGAATATGCGTGATAATTTTTTTCATATAGTTTGCACCTATATAAAAAAAAAATCATAATACGCTTTATTATAATAAATTTCTTACAGTCTTATTTATTATAAATTGTGATTTATTGGAATGAGTGCGTTTCATTACTTTAATTTCATTTTCCAGATACACTGCGCGAACTAATTTTACCGACACTCACATTTTTGAAAATATCTTCACAAAATGAAAAGATTTTGATTTTTTTTTTTATTGCAATTTTATTACAAGCTATTTACTGAAATATCACAAAAACATTATCAAAAAAAAATTTGTATTTATGGTATTTTTTTTGATTTTTCGATTTTTCGCTCCCAAAAAGTGCGAACTAATTTTACCGACACTTGACATTTCGAACGAAATAAATGTATTTTTCTCTAAAAATCCGGTTAATATTTGGTCCATTTACCCTTGGCATCATGTAATGCGATGATTCGACGAGGTAGACTGTCATACAGTGATTCGATTTTGGCCTGTGGTATGTTTCGCCATGCCGCCTCGATGGCCGCCGTCAATTCATCTTTGTTGTTGTATTGCCGGCCTTCTTTGTAGACTTCTCTTGCTAAAATTGACCAGACATTCTCGATGATGTTCATATCTGGTGATTTGGCCGGCCAATTGTCGAAAAGTTTGATTCCACGCTGTTCAAAATTGGCCAAAGTTGACCTGGCCACATGAATTGGAGCGTTGTCTTGTTGAAATTACCAGCCTAAACCAGCGCATTCATAGCCATATGCTGGAAAATGAGGGCCGACCATCTCTTGGTACTGTATTGCGTTCATTCGTGTTGAAATGAATGACAGCGGCATCTTTTTCATGTAGCCAATGGCACCCCACACCATCACAGAACCACCGCCAGATTGGCGCTTACTGAAAATCATTTCTTCGGTGCGCAAATCGTGCCAATAATAGGCAAATCCATCTGGACCATCTAAATTGAACTTCTTTTCATCCGAAAAAATGATTTTGCGCCATTTGTTTGTCCAATGAATGTGATCCAGAGCGAATTTCTTCCGCTCTTCAATATTGGCTGCAGACAACATTGGCTTACGCTTCATTTTCTTGTATTTTAGACGTTGTGAATCACTTAAAATCTTTTGAACACGTCGAACACCAACAGACAAATTGTTTTCAGTCCTTAATTGCCGGGCAGACTCGAAACTATTCGCCGCACATCGAATTAAAAGCCGCTTTTGCGCCGTTGAAACGGTTGATGGCCGACCGGTGTGCTTGTTTTGGCCATAGTTTTCGCGATTTTTGAGAAAATTTCCAACAACGTCTCTGCCTCGACCTATTTCTAATGCTACATTTCTGTATAGTCTTTTAATGCAAGAATTTTGGCCTTTTCGGCGTCAGTTAATCGTTTACCGTGTCCCATTGTTGATCGATTGAATTTTGGATTACAACTGCGTAATAACTATTGCGAAATTGCACCAATAGACGTAAAAAGATGCATAACGGTAAATTACATCAAAACAGATCGCAAAAATTTAAGCAACACTGCTTGTTTTTTTCGAAATGTCAAGTGTCGGTAAAATTAGTTCGCACTTTTTGGGAGCGAAAAATCGAAAAATCAAAAAAAATACCATAAATACAAATTTTTTTTTGATAATGTTTTTGTGATATTTCAGTAAATAGCTTGTAATAAAAATGCAATGAAAAAAAAAATCGAAATCTTTTCATTTTGTGAAGATATTTTCAAAAATGTGAGTGTCGGTAAAATTAGTTCGCGCAGTGTATATTTAATATTCTGTACAACTCGTTAGGCAATAGATTCAGATACGTCATAGAGCCTGATGGAAATATCTACCACTCGAACGAACGACATGACATTCGAAATTAAAAAAAATTGTTTTTCATTTCATTTATGTTTTTCAAACTCATTTTTGAATAAACATACAAATACATAAACAAGTTGTTTAAGTTATAAGAAACTATACATTGTAAAATCTCCTATATATATATCGGTTTTCCTAGCAGCATATTTTGGTATATTCTTACACGTTTATACATGCGCTTTGTTACACAGAAAATCTAGCATGCGGATTCGGCTGCGTCTATTGTGCGCGAAACCGTTTTGGTTCATGTGCATGTGCATTGTTACACAGAGACGTTTCCACGCACAATGGGCGCAAACGAATTCGCTTGCTTGCTTCTCTGTGTAACAAACAATGGGAAAAGTACTAGAAAGAGCAATCCAATCTAGTACTAAATAAATCCCGATAAAACCCTTCAAATCACATTCAAGATTGTCTTACTGAAATAAAATATTTCATCAATTTTGTCAAAATCCCAGTATATTGAATTGTATTTAAATGTCATTTTTGTTTGATGTGTTCCATTTAATTTCAGAAAAAGATTTGAAATCTAGCATGGAAATAAAATTGAATCATCAATATTTTTCAAATTTGTTTCTGAAATTGAATGGAACACAACAAACACAAATCATATTTAAATACAAAAATATTTCACTATATTGAGAGTTTGACAAGTCATAATGTATCAAGAGTAATGTATGTGTATTTTATTTTAGTAAGACAATATTGAATGTGATTTGATGGGATTTTTTTTTTACTAGAATGGATTGCTCTTTCTAATACTTTTCCCCTTGGTAACAAAGCGCAGGTATAAACGTGTACAAATATGCCAAAATATGCTGCTAGAAGGAATAGAACATACAAACATTTTTTACAAATACACAAGTGCTCGTTTGTATCGTGAACTGTTCACAGATCAGCTGTCAGTGTATGCGTATAACACATCGGGCAATAAATAATGGTGACTTAAATACCATACTCATAAGATTTCTAGTAAATACTATCATTCAAACAACTACTGTCAACATTTGAGCGAATTTTGACTATTTGTTTGATATTTGACAGTGACTGAAATCAAGGAACTCTTTGTGATTTAAAAACAATGGATTCAAAACAATTTCGTGTGCTAATTTATCATTGCTTTTTGATGGCAAAAAATACCGTGCAAGGCTTGCACTGCAAGCTTAGCAATGGCTTGAGAAGTTATCTGGACTCTTCACCGAAGAAAAGAGTAATTTGTAATTGGTTTGTTGAATTTAAGCGCGGTCGCACAAACACCGAAGATGAACATCGCTCTGGACGTCCAAATGAGGTGATTATTCCAGAAAACATAAAAAAAATACACATTTGACTATCGGAAACTGAAATTGCAAGTGATAGCTGATACTCTAAGATATCAAAAGAAAGTTTCTTCATTATTATGCGTGAACATTTGGGTATGCAAAAGCTCTTTTCGAAGTTGGTACCGTGTTTACTCACAATTGACCAAAAACAACATCCGTATTTTGGGATTCACATGGAATAATTTTCATTGACCATATTGAGAAAGGTGAAACAATCAATAGCGAATATTATATTGCATTGTTGGTGCGTTTGAAGGATGAAATCGCAAAAAAAGGCCCCAAATGCAAAAGAACTGTTTCATCAAGACAATGTACTGATTCACAAATCGAAGAAAACGATAGAGAATATGCCTGAATTGAGCTTTGAATTACTTCCCCACTCACCGTATTTTAGAGATCTGTCCCCCAGCAACTATTGGTTTTTTGCAGACCTCAAAAACATGCTCCAGGGGAAAAGATTTGACTCCAATGGACAAGTAATTGCTAAAACTGAGAGTAAAGACGAATTGTTCTACAAAAGAGGCATCGAAAAGTTAGAAGAGCGTTGGAATGAATGTATCGCTGTTGAAGGGGACTACTTTGATGAATAAAGTCGAATTATGCAAAAATATTGTGTTTTTATATGTTAGTCACATTAATTTTTGAGCGGTGTGTTACATCACAAAAAGAGTATGCGCATAATTTTATTCAAGTGTAAGAATAAGACAGAAACAGGAACATATTTTTGATACAGATCAATGGGACCCTGCCAACGGAATTTTTTCGTTCTCTTCCATCCATTTTGAATGACTGATAAGAATTTAAATGACTATTTATACGAAAATATTGCCGACCATTGCTTTTCATTTTTCGATAAATATTCGAATTTAAATAAACAGGCAACCGAACATTTGTTACGAATTGCAAAGCGTCTATTACTGGAATCCAGTGCTGCTTTAGAGTCTTGATGATCCCTGAGGCAAGATTTTTCCATGGGCCCCAGACCGATCTTAAATTTTTTGAAAATGAATTTTTCGATACACAAACTTGTTCGGTTTAAAACGAAATGGATCCAAAAAATGTTTGTAATATCGCATTTTTGTATTTTACACAGTGCAACAATTTTGAGGTCATGGAATCTGAATATTAATCCGCACATATGAGGCGATTCTAGAATTCGCTGTTTATGCTGACAGATGTCGCTAGTCACAAATGAAATGTGACATTTCAAATGTCCAACGATTTGACACATATGACGTTTTGTTGTACAGACATAAAGCTTCAAAACCATATATGTCATACTTATCGAAAATAATAACATTGTGTTTATTTTTACGCTTAAAAATGGATCATCCCATACCAAAAAAAGAGTTTTTGCAGGGTATTTTACTTCACAATTTTTTGTGGAAGAAAACTGCTGCTGAAAGTCATCGCATTCTCGTGGAAGTTTATGGGGAGCATGCTCTTTCTGGAACCACTTGCAGAGACTGGTTTCGACACTTTAAAAGTGGTGATTTTGACGTGAAAGACAAAGAACGTCCAGGTCGGTCGAAAAAATTTGAAGATGAAGAATTGGAAGCATTACTGGATGAAGACTCATATCAAACGCAAGAAGAACTTGCAAAATCATTGGGAGTCACTCAGCCAGCAATTTTCAAACGTTTAAAAGCAGCCGGAAACATTCAAAAGCATGGAAATTGGGTCCCACATACAGATGTTGCGTGGCACTAAAATATTAATAACAATACCTATAAAATATTTGTATTGAAAAATATTTTTAATAAGAGGGACTTCTTATTAAAAAAATTTTAAAAAATTTTTAATAACAGGAACTTCTTATTAAATTAATAACACAATATTTTAGTTAATAACATATATTCGTTAAAAAATTAATAACATTTTCATTATTAATTAATAACAATTTTTGGTCTTTTTAATAACATCCACTATTATTAAAAATGTAATAATAATACTATTAGATATTTAATAACAAAAAATGTTATTAATATTTTAATAACATTGTTATTAAAAAATATTTTTTGACGCCATTTCCGTTTTTGTAACGGAATTATTTATTCCAAAAAAAAATCCAGTAGTTCCATTGTGACACACAAATTAGCAAGAAAGAACCCAAATTGATTGGAGTTTAATTTTTTTTTATTAACAAATTTCAATTAAGAATAATGTAACTTAAAAACACGAAAAAAAAAAATTTCAATATTTTGTGTGCAAATCAACGGCTTTCCGAGAATTTCATATACTAAAAGTCCCTTGTAGCTATGACAAGATGAATAAATGTTTTTTTTATGCTACTGAATTATGAACGACTGGGACTGGGAATGACCAATGATGTCGATCATCGATGTGAGATATGATATGAGCCAATGTCGTATCGTATCTGCTTTCTTCAAGACTCAAAACTAATTTTCTATCAATTGTGTTGTACTTTAAAGTAAAGATAATTTTTACTTTGATTGTGCATAAGCGATATGTGATGAACATTGATTAATATAAATGGAAAATTAAGCAAATGAATTATTTTTTTTTTTTTATTGAACTGAACAAAAACAAATGGAATGTAATGTGTATTGAAATTTGTTAATAAAAAAAATTAAACTCCAATCAATTTGGGTTCTTTCTTGCTAATTTGTGTGTCACAATGAAACTACTGGATTTTTTTTTTGGAATAAATAATTCCGTTACAGAAACGATGGAAATGGCGTCAAAAAATATTTTTTAATAACAATGTTATTAAAATATTAATAACATTTTTTGTTATTAAATATCTAATAGTATTATTATTACATTTTTAATAATAGTGGATGTTATTAAAAAGACCAAAAATTGTTATTAATTAATAATAGAAATGTTATTAATTTTTTATATATTTATTTAAAATATTGTGTTATTAATTTAATAAGAAGTTCCTGTTATTAAAAATTTTTAAAAATTTTTTTAATAAGAAATCCTCTTATTAAAAATATTTTGTTATTAGATATTTTAGCGGCTAAAATATTAATAACAGTACATCTGTAGTCCCACATGAATTGAAACCAAGAGACGTTGAAAGACGATTTTTCACTTGTGAACAGCTGCTCCAACGGCAAAAACGGAAAGGTTTTTTGCATCGAATAGTCACTGGTGATGAAAAGTGGATCCACCACGACAACCCCAAGCAAAAAACAACATATGTGAAGCGCGGCAAACGAGCACCATCGACATCAAAACAAGATATTCATGGATTTAAGGTAATGCTCTGTATTTGGTGGGATCAGAAGGATGTGGTATATTATGAATTGCTGGAACCGAATGAAACAGTCACTGGGGATTTCTATCGACGACAATTGATGCGTTTGAGCCGAGCAATGTTCTAAAAACGGCCTGAATAGGAGCAAAGACATGACAAAGTTATTCTTCAACATGACCACGCTCGGCCACATGATGCAAAGGTCGTCAAAACATACTTAGAAACGCTTCGATGGGATGTGCTACCCCACCCGCCGTATAGCCCAGTCATAGCCCCTGATTACCATTTGTTTGGATCGATGCAGAATCACCTGGCTAGTACACGCTTCACTTCTTCTGAAGTCAAAAATTGGGTCGATTCATTCATTGCCTCAAAAGATGAGGATTTCTTCCGACGTCGGATCCTTATGCTACCAGAGAGATGGGAAAAAGTGGTGGCTAACGATGAACAATACTTCGAATAATATAATAGAAGTTATTCATTCATTTGTATTTTTTCCGTTAAAATTCAATAAAAAAACAGCGAGTTTCTAGTTATAGAGCTAATATTTCATGAAATTCCTAATAAAATAATTTTTAATCCCTCTAAAATATACACAATAAATAATACACTTTAAAAAAAAACTGTTCATATTTTCTATAGTCGTTAATAATGTTTTTTTACAATTCCAAGTCGCGGAATGCGGTTTGAAAATGTATCTGCCTTAATACAAGCTCTTGCACCTGAAGCTGTTAAGATGAGTTTTCATTGGCGTGATGCAAAAGGGCCGATTTGTAATCAAAACGCTGTTTTTCGTGTAAATTGTATGGATTGTCTCGATCGCACAAATATAGTTCAAACAGCTATGGGACGTGCTGTCTTGGAATCACAACTAGTTAAAGTTGGTTTAATGCCACCATATTCACAAGTAAGTTTCCCCCATTTTCCTTTTCCTTTTGGCAAAGGTAATGGCAATTAATAATGGCCCATTATATACAGCTTTTCTAGAAATTGTAAAGATAAATGATTGAATTTTATCTATTTAAAGTAACCAAATATCATACAGCAATCCCTGATAGCGGTTTTACTAAAATTATTCTGCATTGCATTATGCATTAGATTTTTCACACTTGTATAATATTACAGGTTCCGGATCAATTGAGAACACCTTTTATGTTATTATGGGCAAATAATGGAGATATCATTAGCAAGCAATATGCTGGAACTAATGCTTTAAAGGTATTGTAATAAACTCCTTACTCTGGAAAACAAAACAAAAATATCAGCAATTTAAGTTAATCATTTAGGATTTGAAAATAAAAAAAAACCCGTATGGAATAAATAACATTTCAATTAATATTCAATGGGATTTCATACTTAAAAATCCCGATAGATCAGTTTTTAATTCCAATAAAATGACATTGTGTAGTAATTAATTTGAGGAACTGAAAAAAGCTGCCTTTTTCTGTCTTAAAAACATGAAAGTAAGTGATTTTTCTTATATATCTTTTTTCTGCATTTTTTAGGGTGACTATACAAGAACTGGTGAGCGCAATTTAGCTGGATTAGTAAAAGATGGAATGAATTCTGCCAATCGGTACGTATGGTTTTTAAATTAATAGCATATAACAGTATTTTGTTAACATTTTCTATTAATAGAGCTGTCCTTTGTAGAAATAAGAAACTCTTTTATTTGGAAAAAATCAATCAAAATAGTATGAAATTTTATATTAAAAAAACCATGAAACTTTCTCCGTATGATGATTTTACATGTTTCGAAAGTGCTGTCTACAAGATCAATCTCCTTTTTGTGGAAAAACAATATTTTATTATATGGCGAAAAATCATAAGTCAGGTAGAAGAGCTTTTAAAATTTCCACTTATTCTTTCTGAGTAGGATCATATGCCGGATCTCTGGCACTCACCGATTTTTCGCACACTCCTGAAATATACCTCCAAAATCAAACACATATAGGTGATTTGAATTGTATTATCGTTATAGAAGCATATAACGTAGAGGCATATTTTTCATCTTTCTAATATATTATCACAAATATATTTCAATACTAATTTTAAACAACTGAAAAATCTTTTAATTTTTTTTCATTCCACTTCAAATTTATAAAGATCATTTAAATATAATTTTTGTGGATATCGGTATGGATAAAGTCGATTTACACAAAAAATGGGTTATTCTGAAATAGTTTAACAAAACACCGTCAAATTTATATCGTTTTTCCATCAATTTAAAATATTTGCAAAAACAAAAATTTTTGAATTTTTTCACTACTTTGTAAGATAATAAGTAAAAATATGTAAAAGATATCGTATTTCAAGAATGCCAATATCCAAATACATATTAGAATAATGTAATTCATATACTTTATAGCTATATAATTCAAATTTTCTACGATACATTTCGTCAGAGCATAATCGATCTAATGCAAGGCAATATTGCAAAACGTGATGAGCTTCACTTTAATGAAGCTCTTAAAGTATTAATGATTATAATTGAACCGCCTGTTAAAATTTCTGAATTCTATCATTATGGATCATTAAACAATGAACTTCAATTGACTGAATCAATACTTAAGTCAACGAGGTGCTTAAGCAAATTAAAATATATCAACTGTACCTCTCCTTTCAAATCTAATTATTTGCATTTGATTTTTACAGCTATTATTTAGCACGGTTCAAGGACTCATTTCGTCAAGATACGATTGATGTAATACTTGGAAATCCGGTTTCAACGGAATCTCTTCTTAACATGGATCATCATAATTTGGTTGAGGAAGATGTCACAGAAGCAACTGAACATGCACGTCAATTAGTAGAAGATTGCAGACGAATGCTTCTTGGCCAAACAGAGTTGCCAATGGGGTCATGGGGTCTAATTAATGCAGATCCAGAGTATATATTTCAACATATAGATTTAATTTAAATTAAAATTCTTTTAAATATTATTCGATTAATATTATTCAAATTTAGTTCTGGAGATGCTAGTGAAACTGAGGTTGATACGATATTGCTGCTTACCGCCGAATGCTATCTGGTAGCTGAATATGACTCAAACTTAGATAAAGTAGTGCGTTTCGAAAAAGTGGCACTAGAAAATGTCAGAGAAATTGAATTAGGATGGTTCCAGCATTCAAAAATCTTACAAATCACTCCCACACCGCAACTTTGCCTTCGAATTAATTATTCTGTAGAGGGTGTCAATCAATTTTACCACATGCTACGATCAGCATCACTACGATTTTTCAACAATGTAGCTGTTTCGATTAAAACACAAGAAGAGATCCTGGGTTAGTTACGATACTGGAATGACTGTCAATATTTCATTTATCATATATTGTTTTTTTCAGAATCAATGACTGCCATTGTTGACTGTTTCCGAGTGGCATTAGAAAACTGTGGAAATTGCCAAGTCAAATTTACAAAATGTGACCAAATGAAACGCAGGAAGAGTCGAACCCATACACTAGATGTTTCAACAAGTGGAATGCAACGAAATCTATCTGAATCCCAACTCGTGCAAGTTGGATCAAGGGCAGTTAGTAATGTTGCCGAGCAATTCTCCAAACTTGGCCATAGCTTACATCCAAAAATACTTACCGGAAAAAAATCCACTGGAATGAATAGTGATGTACCAGACAGTAAAACCAATGAAAAATCAGAAGAAATATACGATGCAGCAGTAGCGAATGAGGACAACATATGCGGAAATGGAGAAGATAAAGTCAATGAAACGGCTGGATTATCCGAGTCAGTAAACAAATATAATGATAATTCATTTCTCCAAAGTGTGGGCATTGTCATGGTAGATGCAGCTGATATGGTCGAAACACAAAACCAATCAGAAATTCGAAGAACAAACAATAAAACCAACTTTGAAAATGTTGCTCACATTTCAATTTCTTCGGTAACCGACAATGTAAAACTACCCCTTGAAATGTTAGATACCAATGAATTACCAGGTGAATCAAGTTTAGCTCCTAAAATTAAAGTACAAGAATCTGAGAATGACAAATATGAAAACAACAGTAGTCTCAAAATATGTCGCAGTGTTAATGATATGAGATGCAATTCAAAATCCACCGAAGTTGGTGCAAGGTGATTAAACATATTTTTGTTATTAATTTTTTTTGTAAAACATTTCATTTTATTTTAAAACATTCAATAGTGTACCGGACAATTATGATTTGAAGTTACATTTACCAAATTCACAAAGTGAAAATGCGATTAAGCAATTGAAGACATTAACAAGTCCATTGACAAAAATTGCTGCTAATATTGGAAGCGCATTAGATCCCAGAAAATATGGGTCAAAGGTAATGTGTAATATCTTTTAGAATTCGTTAATAATATTCTCTACCCTTTCAATGCATTTTAAAAATACTTCAAAATATTTTAAAAAATGATATCAATTTTCATAGGTGTTAGGGCACATAATTGATGTTGTGTTCCTCTAATCTGGAAAAGAAAAAAGGGGGTACCTTAAATTAAATATAAACAAATTCTGTGTCAATTGATATAATTCAAACAGGGCTGTGCTATTTATATTCACACTTCCCGAAGCAAAAAATTCTTTTCAAAATCGAATAATAGACTAAGAGCCACTGAACTAAGGATGTGTTATTTCTACTTTATGGATGATTATTGGTTTGAAAGTTATTTTAAGAATTACTTTAACCATAGAAAATAAAATTTTTAAGTTTCTCACTTATTAAGGTGAAATCTGATTAATTGAAAACTTAATAAAGACAATAGTATTTTTTAATTATGCTTTACGTTTGATTTAGTTCGAATAATATAAACAAGTACATAAATTTCTTAAATTCCAAATATCTGCATGAAATGTTCAATACCGATCAAAATCTGATCGATTAAAACTGTTAAAAAAAAACATTAATTTTTCTTTTTGCTTTATGTATGAAATTCAAAATATATTATTTTTTATGTTTGATAAACTTACATTTTAAATATCTGCATCGAAACATTCATAATTACTAATATCTGAATTCTTATTCTTTCATACAAAATACCTAGCAAAATACTATGAAAACAAAACATAACCTCAAATTTCACAGTATTTTGTATGAAAAAATAAGAATTCAGATATCAATAATTATGAATGTTTCGATGCAGATATTTAAAATTTAAGTTTATTGGACATAAAAAATAATATATTTTACATTTCATACATAAAGCAAAAAGAAAAATTAATGTTTTTTTTTAACAATTTTAATCGATCAGATTTTGATCGGTATTGAACATTTCATGCAGATATTTGGAATGTTAGAAATTTACGTACTTTTTTATGTTATTCGAACTAAATCAAACGTAAATCTTAATTAAAAAATACTATAGTTTTTATTATGTTTTCAATTAATCAGATTTCACCTTAATAAGTGAAAAACTTAAAAATTTTATTTTCTACGGTTAAAGTAATTTTTAAAATAACTTTCAAACCAATTATCATCCATAAAGTAGAAATAACACATCCTTAGTTCAGTGGCTCTTAGTCTATAATGCTTACCTAAAACACCCACTAAAGTACTCCTGCGCAGTTCACATCAACCAGATGGGAGAGAACTTGCTGCTACGCTACTAACCCACATAGTCGGGATAGCTTTAATAACTAATGTTACATTTGTTTTTTTTTTTAATTTT
Source organism: Resseliella maxima (assembly GCA_029041755.1). Lineage (NCBI taxonomy): Eukaryota > Metazoa > Arthropoda > Insecta > Diptera > Cecidomyiidae > Resseliella > Resseliella maxima. The sequence goes on along the minus strand of JAQOWM010000389.1, from coordinate 41,426 downwards.
TTTTGTGCTGATTAGACAGCATGATCAGCTGGCTGCTGGTCGTACTCGAACATTTCAACATCATTATCTACGACAGCAGCAGCAGGTACTTCAGCGACCTCGGCAATAGCATTACGGGCTCTATACCTATTCATTGCATCCGGTATCGGAAGTCCCAGCAATGTCCATAGTCCTGAAAAATCAAACAAATGAATCGTCTTAAGCAATCATTCAATTGCAATTTCAATCAATTAGCTTTACCTTTCAATAGAATGTTCTTTGCAGCCACGACGTCACGATGCCAAATCACAGAGCATTCCTGGTTTAATTCCCAGTTTTTAGAGTAAATTTTTACTTTTGGGTATAAACCATCGCTTTCAACATCAACGTTCAATTCGCGCTCCAACTGTCTGAATAACGATAGATCAGTCTTGCCCCATTTTGACACAATCACTGATGGCAGCAATGTTTTGGCGTCGAGAATGCTAAATGAAAAAAATCATTCAATTAAAGACCTTCAAAGATATGTATGATTAAGTTTATTTTAAAATAACATTACCATCGGCATCTCTTGAATCTGGCCGCCTTGTTCTGGTTTTGGAATCGATTCATGCATCTGGCATCTGTTTGAGATGTTCCCCATTCGTCCGTCAATTGTATGAAACAATCTGATCGCTTCTTTATTGCCTTCAACGACTTACGAACCCCTGGACAACGCACATGTTTTTTTATACTAATTGGGCTATCAGGTGGTATTTCGCCATCAGCACCAAAAAAGAACAATGTTGACTTCTTTTTGGTTATCATATTAACCCATTTGTCAACAAAACTATTGCTTTTGATGTGTTTGTCCAAAGCGAGTCGAGTGTATTTGGCAGTTGAGAAGGCACATATTCCCTTTTTCATCATCTTGACTCGATGCCTGATGTAACTCAGCCAGTATGGCCCCTTTGGCGATGGCATTACTGGATACAGCTCACGATCTTCTCGATCTCGGCGCTCCTCTTCCACGAACTTTTTCGTCCACCGACTTGCCTTGGCGTTCCGTACTTTTTGCCCCGTCTGCCAGTGGAACTGCTTGCTCGACATGGTGAAATTGTACTGAAAAGAAAAATAAAAAAAATAATTAGTTATCAAATGGATTTGGAATCACTTACACAGTGGATTTTCATTGAAATAAAATGAATGTTTACGAAACTTACCTCTGCGCCAGTTTTGATGTTGTGTGTTACTGAAGTATTCCAACTGCGCACGCCCGTATCAACGCCAACAAAATTCTTGATTGTACCATCCATAACCTTCTGAGTGATGCGAGAATAATCGATTGCTTTCCTTTCTTTCTTCTTGGCCGAGTACTGCAAAGCCACAGTGATTCCATCGGTGTTTATGGAAAAGTCAAACTGTTTTTTATTGCGCACGAATCGTCGAATTTTCCGCATATAAAAATACTGATCCCAATAATAATTACTCGAAATATTGAAATCTTTCAACGGAACATTTGTTATGTTGGTTTTTCTGTTTTTATTCTCGCTTTCCACTTTCGGCAGCAACTTTTGCGAAGATAAGATCTGGTGCATAGAGGAGCAATCGATTTTGAAATACGTTCGTCGAAAACTACACATCGGCACCACAACTAAATTTCGGATTATTGGCCGAAAATTTGGATTGTCAAGCATTTGTCTGCGCTTGCATTTATATTTCCCTTTTGCCTTCTTCCGCTTTCTTTTCTTGTGTTTAGTTGATGGCTGATGTGGCCACGTCAGATTGTACTCATCTATCTCGCGTTGCATAGATAGATACATTGGCATAGCCTTAAACCAATGTTCTCCGTCAGTTGTGAGGTCATGCAAATTTATTTCTGGAAATACATTCAATGCGTTCACTGTGTTATACAAGGCGTTACACCGTTCGAGTTTGTGTGGATCGCGAATTGGCACTCTGATGTTTTTTTGTTTAATAATCAATTGTACAACACTATCGATGTCACTTGGCAAAATTTTCTGTGAATCATCTTCTACAAATGTATTCCATTGGAACACTTTCAGTTTCAAATACTGAATAATGTGTTTCTTTCCATGCGTATGTAAATTAGTGACTACATTGTCTGTGTATTGATTGGTCAAATGCTTGATGCCATTGCTGAAATCTTTGTTATTGGGCCAATCAATACGATGATAGTCGTCAAGACTTTCGACAATTGCTTTGAAATCAGGGTCGATACGTTTCATCTCTGGTCGTGGTCCACGTGGTTTTTTTCCTCGTGGTCTGTACTTTGACTTTCTCACTTTCGGCGGCTGATTGTTATGCCATAGCACTTGTTGAAAGCAGAGCTTGATCTTTTCTTCTCCACTTTCACCGAAGAATGCGAAATCATTGTTCTCGATGCCTATGTTCATACGCCTTTTGCACTTCAAATAAAAATAGCAATGATCCTAAGACGCAAATTGAAGTGGCTTGCAAGCTCAATTCCGTCATTTTGCCAATCAATGCTTCTCGGTATTGTGGTCGAATGATTGTATTCAATGCACATTTGACTGTTGTTATCTCATCTTTCGTTTCTCCCTTCGCTGGTATGGATGGCTTGAAACGATTCGCCATTTTTCTATTGAAAAAAAAAAAACATAGACACATACGATTTAGTTCGAAAACAAACATTATTTAAACTTAGAAAAAAATCATTCTTCATTCATTGTTGGTAATCAATTTTTGCTATCAGTTGTGTACGAAAACAAAGCTAACACAAAAAAACCGAATAGAAAATTGCATATTTTTCATGTAATTTGAAATTGACATGTTTGGTTCTAATTAACATAAAATAGCACGTTTTATCGCTCTTCAATCTATCCACTCTTATAATTTTCATAAATTTCAAATTGTAATTCATTTTCTATGTGTCGGTTTTTGTCTCTATTACTGAACGTGTTAAATTTCATCGAATTTAAGAAGAAAAAATGAAGGAAGAAAACCAAAATCACAATTAAACTAAATGACTTTGAATCAAAAACTGCATTGAAATAAGTAAAATGAATAATTAGCACAATTAGGGACAAATAGGCACAGCATTAAATCCACATAAATCGGTCAGCATTGAAAATTGAACACAAATTCACTGTGAATTTTTTGCAATTGTTATAAAATGGTTATAATTACCAAAAAAATCAACTATAAAAAAACACACGAATATAGAGTTCACTAAAATACACCATTCGATATGCCACTCTCGCAAATAATTCAATTCCAATTGAAAATCCAATAAAAAGTATTTAATTTACTGTAAATCACAAGAAAATTTGATTTAATTTAATCTTGGCGACTGACTTTGTCAAAATATCGTCTCCGAATGACAATGATTTGTGAAATTCTGATGTTTTGAGGCGAATTTTATCGAAAACTAACAGTAACAAATCAACATAACATCGAATCGAACACTTGACACATTTTGAAATACCACTGGATAATTTTTATTTCTTTGAAATGAATTGATTGTATGTATCAATGTGACTTTTCATAAACAAATGGTCGCCTGTATATGAATATTGCAAGGCAACCAAAAATTTGCAAACGATCACAAAGAATCCATTGAATGATATATTTGAAATAAACAGATTAGCCATGATCACAATGTAAAACATGCACAAATTCAAATATGATACACATTATTCATATTTCGATAAAAAAAATAAAATTAAATTAAATGAGATTCCTAAAGCAAGAGAAAATCTACTGTAAATACAAAAATCAGTTAAAACAACGAAGTTTTTATTCACATTTGACGTTTTGAAATGTGCTTCAGATCTGTCAACATTCATAAACAATACAATGTCAACCATTCTAAAGGTTCGTTTCTATATATACGAAGAGTAATAATAAAATTCATTTTTTGCTTCGGGAAGTGTGAATATCAATTGCAACGATTTGTGAATACTATCAATTGACATAAAATTTTGTACTCTTTAATTCAAGCCACCCCCTTTTTTAATTTTTAGTTCTCGGAAACACCTTACAGTACATGGTAAATTTTTGAAGACAAAATTGCTTAAATTTCGCGTGAAGAATAAATTATAGACAAAATTTAGTTGCAAAAATATATATTTTGAGGAAAAATTAAGAAGGATTCTCTATATAAATATCCAAATACATTCCATCATTCGAATCCACAATAAATTCTCGATGTTCAGAATATTTACGAAATTTTTAAACATTTGAAATATTGCGAGATGCCCTTTGAACCATTAAGAGTCTAAATTAGGGAAAAATTGATCCCATTATTAAGAATTTTTATGTGATATCTTTGTCTCTTATAAAATGGGTACAATTTTCTTCATTTCAGACAAATATGAACGTTGAATCTGACTTAGAAAAGGAGAAATTGCAAGAAAAATGGGAATCTAGTAATTGTAAAACAAAATTGATAGCACTGTAAGACATGTAAACTTTAATACCTGTGATTGAGTTCTGAGTATTAAGCAACGAACGCAGTATTATCAATTAAAAAGTATTATTAAATATTTGGCAATTAACATACCATCGTATAAACATCGTCAAAGTGTGCAATTTAGAGAAAGAAAAGTATTTCACCCGAATAATAACAAACATTTTCATATAAATAATTCTAAACAATTTCTTATTTTATTATTTATATATTACCAAGATTTATGTTCCTATATTTATTACACCAAACAATTACTATTTAATATTTAATATTTAATAATTAATAATTATTATATTTTTAACATTCTGTCACATTTATGCTCTCAAGAGAAAAAATTAAATCAATATGAGCTTCTTCATTAATATATTAAATATTTTGTGATTAGATAACACTGTGAGTAGATGGTTCGGCGCGAGACTCCGGATGTGTCATGTTCACCATATCAATTGTAATGAAGAAAAAAGAAATAATTCAAATAATATACTCTTGAATAATTGAAAATTGCAATTGTATTTTGGATGATTAATAAATTATAGTTCACAAATTCTAGTGATTTAGTTAATATGAGTTTTTAAAATGAATAGGAAATGAAGGTGGATTTCCTGATTTATTTATTTATTCAAATATTTCGTACTCAATGGAGGATACTAATTTATATGGAATCATTGAATTTCATTTTCAAAAGTGAATTTAATTTACAATTGTTTGTGATTATTTGAATATTTTGGATTGGCGAGATGGATCATGGTGAATTGTGAGACCAAGTGACGATGATGATGACAAAAATTTAAAGTTCTTTTATTATTTTCAATGAAAATTCGCCGTTTGCAGTGTCATGTAAAATTTACAATGATGAATTCATAAAAATATAAAAATGATGCCTAATTGAATACGGAACAATTTAATGACACTTGTAGTGACTCACTGCTTACAGAATATTTCTCATTGCAATCAAAAATTATTCACTTTTATTTTTATGAAGACTTTACTTACGCTGGAAACGTCAGCTTGAAATAAATCACATGGATTTATCCGAGGGTTTTGACATTACGTTGGTTGCATTGTATTTTTTGCATTTTTTTACAATGTGGCCAACGTCAAACTTATGGCCACATTGAAAAAATGCACAATTTTTTACTTTAGCCACAATGGAAAAATTAGGCCATATTGTAAATAAATGGAAAAAATTCAACAACCAGCAGCGATTGTTGTGGACAAAAAACTATTACACGGATTGCTGGTTTGTTGCGTTTTGATAGAGGTCTCACAAACGAATTTATGGTATATTAAATAGGTAGCAATAGTCTGTGTAAATAGAAATCGGTTTAAAGTGATAAATATAAAATAATTTTGGAATATATAATATATAAATGCCATACGATGGTATGTGGTCAAGGATTTTGTTCATAGTAAGCAACTAAATTAAAATTTCTTCCGTCAGGTTTAAATCCCAATTTTTAGAATAATACATTTTCTGTGAGTTTAATCGCCCTAGTTGAAATGTTTTGCTGGAGCCAAGATACATTTTTCATAAAGGTTTTTGACAACGCTATGAACTTGGTAGGTCGATGAATGGATTACAATCACCATCACATGTGCAGTTCTTACAAACTTTGAATCGATGACTTTTAGTGTGCTTTGGAAACTTCTTATGACAATTCGCACACGTTTGTGAACTGTAGTCTTCCTTCACTCTGGGCACATGTGAATGGCCAAGCTTCTTTATGCTGCCTTCGAGCTTATGTGTGCCGGGACATCGTTTGCCTTTCCTAATACCAATTGGTGAATTTGGTGAAAATTCCGCATCTCCAAGCATGACGAGCGATGGTTTTTTTTTGTAATTGCTCGTGCCAAATAATCTGTCTCACGATTCGATTCAATATACTTACATTACATACATTACATTAATCATAGTTAATAGACCAAATGGTATACCGAATTTTTCAGTGTGTTTAGTCTTTCATTTAATCAGCCAGTGAAAATTATATTCGAAAGCGTATGTGAGAGGCTTGCAGGGCACAACTGCACCACAATTGAACGTTCGGCCCAATTTATATACTTATCGAAACTAATTCGTGTGTATCGTCGACGAGCATAAGTGTACATTCCATCAATGTTTTGACCATGCTCGATGTATGATTTCCAAGTATTATCACGTGGTAATGGTACTGTGCGCTATTCTTCGCGATCAAACTGCTCCATTTGCGTGAAATCGCCTGTCATACGCTTTCTGATGTTGTCTCTGATACCTTCTTTGGCTCCCCAATGGTACTGCTTCGATGATATCTTAAAATTTTCCTTTTACAAAATAAAATAAAATTCAAATCAATCAAAAAACCTTCACTAATTTTGGATTCAAACAAAATTGCTCAACAACAGCAACAACAACAATCATTTAAAAACCATTATTGCCCTTCAGCGTCTGGTCTGTTTTGTAAATGCAGACCCTTAACAATTCTTCTCCAGCAAACCCTATCGAGAGCCAGGTCTTGAGTTTCCCCATTCCAGTCATACCCCCTTTCGATCAAATCGTTCTTAACCAAATCCAAATATCGCCTCCGCGGTCTGCCTCTACCTCTCGGTGCATTCACTTTCGCATTCAAAATTAACTTTGGTAAACGATACTCATTCATACGTTGTACATGCCCAAACCATCTTAAATTCACTCTGCGATGTTCAAATTCCTTATCCAGCTTGCCGTCTTCAGAGAAGATGCAGCCTAAATATTTGAATTTAGACATCTGCTCAAGCACACTCCCTTTCAACAGACAATTCACTTGCTTTCGATTTTTCCCAATATGCATAACATGTGTTTTTGAACTGCTAATGGTCATTCCATGAACAAGAGAGTCACTTTTTGGTTTGCATGGCCGATAATGCTAATATACATATATGTATTTTGAAGTGAATAATCGAAATAAAATTGTACTTTGCAATTTGGTAATGGATAACACCGAAAAAAATACGTAAACAATCGCGATTTCAGTGAGCTCTTTATTTATTTGAGTTATCTGGCAAAAATTTTCATCCCAAAATTAATTGCACTAATTGAAAGCCTGATAATCATCCGCGAACAAATGACCGATCATATTTTCGAACAAACTACGTGTTTCATTAAAATAAAACGAGAACAATGTTTGTCCAAAATTACTACCTTGAAGAACGTCATTATTAATCGCGACAAAATCCGATTTATGACTACCGACTTTAAATTTTTGCTGAATATTACTATAAATTGATTTGATTAATTTCGTTGCGCTATTAGAAAAACCGTAAGCTTCACAAACTTTTAAAAGGGCGTCGTGCGAAACGGACGGAAAAGCGCTTTTTATATCGAGCGAAACCAAAATAATAATTTTTTTACGATTTAATAACGATCTGATGCTTTCGGAGATGTTCAAAAGTGAGGTGGATGCTTTTGTTCCAATCAGTTGGATAAACACTATGGGAAACACAACAACAAATCATGAAAAGAAATACCGGATGGAAAATGACCGAAAGTATTAACGCGCGAGTTAAATTTTAATAAAAATAAAAAAATAAACTTATTTTTTATTTTGAAATTTATTTTACTGCTCAGATCGATTTAACAATTTCCATGGTCTTGTATTTTAAACTACTACTCTACTGACACACTGGCCCATATATATATATATATTTTGAGAATATTACATCAACTACTGATTCTCTGTATTGTTCAGCCAGACTTCTAGCTAGCTCCAAAAGCTTTGAAAGTATTCGTTCAACTTGATCGTTAGCAAGCCCGTAGCCAGATGGGTGCTGATGTATGCTCAGCATCCCTAAAGATTTCAGGAGCATCCCTAGAAATCTCCTTGATTTGTTAAAAAATGTCATTATATCAAACCCCAAAATATTCCCAAAAACTCAATATTGAAATCTCTCTTCTAAACCATTTTGATTAAAGAGGACATAAAATCAGTTGTATACTTTTATTCCATAACAAAAACACAAGATTAATTCATGTATAAAATGAAGTGATGTGAAGCAATCATGCCATTAAATGCCAAATATAAGTACGTGGCTTATGACACAAAATGAATTATTACAAATCATTACTGATATACTACGTCAGTCAAAAGTTTCTGAACGTGTACTGTACACCATACATTCTGTTATGTCCACAGCTGGGTTGGAAAACAAATCGAAACATTCAAAAAACATCTTGCTAAACATAAAAAACATAGTTTTTTGAATCGAATTGTTACTGGCGACGAAAGATGGAGCTATTACGACAACCCCAAATGTAAAGCAGCGTATGTTGATCCAGGCCAAACAGGACCTTCACAGTCAAAACGAGACATTCATTGTCAGAAGATTATGTTGTGGGATCAGAAAGGTGTCGGTATCACGAGCTGCTTAAACCAAGTGAAACAGTTACAGTTGATCGTTATTAAAGGCAATTAATCAAAATGGAGCATGCATTGAAGAATAAACGGCCATTAGTAGCGACCAAACAGAACAAAGTTATTTTTGACGATGACAATGCACATCGTGCAAACATCGTTAAAAAAAGAAAGAAGACTTCGACTGGGATCAGCTTGATAAATCGGCGTGCTCTCCAGACCTTGCTTCTTCGGACTACCATTTGTTTCGATCGATACAAATTGACCTGGCCGATGTACGCTTTAAAAACTTTGAAGAAATACAAAAATTTGTCGCTGATTGGATAGCTTCAATAGATGAGGAATTCTTTAAATGCAGAATTCACAAATTGCCTGAAAGATGGCCGGAAGTAATAGCTAAGGAAGGGGAATATATTGGTTAATTTGCTCATTCACATTGTTATTGAAATAAATGTATCTTTTCAACAAAAAAAGTTCGGAAATAAATTCCCACACACAATAAAATAGAAAAAAATTACTTTAACTCCCAAATTTCATAAACTTCATCGACTAAAATGCACTTGATTCAGGTTATAAAAATCTGTGTAATTGTATACTAATTTTTTTTTTTTTTTTTGAAATTCTACATAGAAAATTGGGCTATCCATTTCAAATCCTGAAAATGCATGAAACAGCGAAAAAAAACCACTGGAATTATACTTTGAGTTATCAAAAGAGTCAGGTGTATCAACTCACTATTGGAGTTACACACATAAATACATAGAGCGCAATGGAAATGAGCAGAAGTAAATATAGATGGGGTGGACTGCTGGCATAATCTAAAAAAATGTCTGAAATATATGTAGTGACTGATTGATTTAATATGAAAACGAGCATGTTAAACTGTAAAATTAATTTAGATACTAAAAAAAGGTCGACATGAACGGTAAAAATTGCCTTGTCTTGGAATTGCTTTAAATTGAGACAGCATGAAATTCAAGAACTTGGAAATTGAACAGTTTTGAAAAATTTTCTTGAATGAAGAAAAAAATCAGAAACAAAGCAACCAGTAATATACATTTCAATCGTCGTGTGAAAAAAAATAATACAAAATTCGAGCAAATATTGAGTCAAGCAGTGAGTAAAAAACTACGCATTAATCAATTCACATACGAGTATGAGCGCAGTGCTCACATGATTTCCTATTTTTTGAGTGTCACAGCCGTCTGTGTGTGTTTTCTTTTCACTTGTAGTCATTTTCACTTTGTACATATGTTTCACTTAATTGCATCGAGAACTTATTATGCAGTAAATTGAGAAAATGTGGTAGAAATGAACATAGTGGCAGTTTTGTGGAAAATGTAAATTTTATGAAGTAAATTTGTCATATTTTGTTTAAATGAATTGTATCTACTGATTTCATACTTTACACCACTTTAGCAAAGAGAATACTTAATAATTTAGCAATCTGGGGTTGAATGATACAGTGGATCAACATGTTCTAAATAAATGAATGTAAGTGTTTTGGAAACATTTACCATCTAAACCATCTAAAATCGGTACTGAGATTTTTAGATCGACTATAACTAATTTAGTTGAATTCACTTCTCAAACTTTGAGTGAATTAAAGCCTCATAATCAAACAGATGCAATCTACATTGATGTTGCCAAAGCATTTGATTCTGTGAATGTTGATCTTTTGATGTACAAGTTGAACATTATGGGTTTGAATCCACAACTTCTGAATTGGATTAAATCCTATATGAATGATAGAAATCAAATTGTTAAAATAAATGATTATTTATCACATCCGATCAGTGTTCCTTCTGGCACTGGTCAGGGATACCCTATTGCAGCAACCTTGTTTATTTTGTTTGTTGCTGATCTCCCCTACTTTTGTGGTGATTCGTCTTTACTCTCTTTTGCTGATGATGTAAGACTTTCTCATAATATTAATTCAATTAATGATTGTTTTATTCTTCAAGATAATTTGAACAATGTGGTAGATTTTTTCAACAGGAATCATTTGGAATTGAATATTAAGAAAACTAAAATGATGAGGTTCCATCGCTTTGGAGGTGTTATCGATCACAAATACTATATTAATGGTTCAATTATTGAAAGAGTTGAACAAATTAAGGATCTTGGTGTGATTTTGGACGAGAAACTTAATTTCAAGGCTCATATTGAGTTCATAATTGCAAAAGCTAAATCAAGACTTGCTTGGATTAGGCGTTTTGCGAGAGAATTCAATGACCCTTATACTATTAAAAAATTATATTTTAGTTTTGTTATTCCAATTTTAGAATATGGTTCTCAAGTTTGGAATACTCATTCTCTAGGACAAATAAAACGGATTGAGTCTATTCAAAAACAGTTTTTGTTGTATACCTTGAGGAGATTCAGATGGAACAATGGCTTTCACCTCCCTAAATATGAACATAGGCTGCTGTTACTGCAAATGATTACTCTGGAGGACCGAAGGAGAATTGCTCAAGTGATGTTCATTTTAAAATTGATCAGGGGTGAAATATGTTCGGAGATACTACTGGAGAAAATCCAATTTAGAGTTCCTTATCACTCGGTCAGAAATGTTAGATTTTTGAGTATACAACATAATATCGACAGTAACTACCAAAAACATATGCCTTTAAGTTTCCTGGTCGAGGCTTTCAACAGTTGTTATAATATTAAAACTCCTTTTTCTGAACAATTTGTAATAGACTTTAATGTGAGCTCAAATGTAATTAAAATGAGACTGAATGAATTGTTCATCAGACAGACTGACTGAACAGTGCTCTTCTCTTTTTTCTATTCTCTCTGTACGATTCAGTATTACAGTTAATAATCACAGTGACTTGCTCCGAGATCGTTAGGGTTGGCAATAGATTATTGACCGATGCAATTACTGAATCATTTCATTTTTAATTGTATTTTTTACATTGTAAATATTTTGATTTTTATTTAAATAAACCACCTTTGGCGAAGAAACGCTGTATGGTGCCGAAATAAATAATTTATTGGATCAACGCAGAATTGTTGGTTTGTATTATTGTTTTTATCGATGTGACTTATTTGTTTAGAACAGTGTATGACAGTTTACTCCATCTATATTTAGATCTAGAATCTCACTATAATATGCCGAAAATTTTCAACACCACATTGGCCCACTGAGATGGTATTAAAGAAAAGCTTCAATTGCAAAACCGGATACAAAGTCCATCTGGAATAACCGAACGTTTCCACATTCAAAGCAGCCAAGAGGTACATATTTACATGAATCAATCTGAATCAAATTATTATGAATTACATTGTTCTGTTGTTTTTAATAGGTCAATTTGCGCATATGAAGTAAATGGTACCACTGGGATGCGGAACGTTCGCAACGTACGATTCAATTACATTAAAGAAAATGATCGCAATCAAATGGCGGCCATTCTGGTAGAAATGCTGATGGCAGGCATAATATTTTGGCGTTCCTAAATCGACTATCTACTATGGATGATGAATAATGCTCCTTGAAATGCGCCACGATAAAATAAATTCGTACGAGAGAATTCTAAGACAAAATTGCTTCGCTATATTTTCATCCATAACAACCAGTATATATCAATATGGTAAAGAGTAACTAGAATATTATTTCCAACAACAACAACAATGATTTAAAGACCATTAATGCCTTTCAGCGTCTGGTCTGTTTTGTAATGGTCGGCCAATAACAATTCTCCTCCAACATACCCTATCGAGAGCCAGGTCTTCAGTTTCCCTATTCCAGTCATACCCTCTTTCATTCAAATCAATTTTTAAACCGAATCCAAATATCGTCTTCGCGGTCTACCTCTACCTCTCGGTGCATTCACTTCAGCATTCAAAATTAACTTTGGTAAACGATAATCATTCATACGCTGTACATGACCAAACCATCTCAATCTTGACATTCTAGCTATCTCATCAACCGAATTCACATTCAAATCTTCACGTATTTTCTCATTCCTAATTCTATTATCCCATTGATCCCTACGCGACACACCCAACATCATACGCAAAATTTTCATATCAGCCACTTCCAAACCATGAATTAAATTATTTGAATCGACCCAGCTCTCACTGCCATACGTGATAGTTGGTCTGAATATTATTTCCGCTGGTAATATACGTAATAGAAATGGATATTTTTCGTGAGAAAATAATTTTTTCTTTCACTTCGGTGAAAGTGGAGAAGAAAAGATCAAGCTCTGCTTTCAACAAGTGCTATGGCATAACAATCAGCCGCCGAAAGTGAAAAAGTCAAAGTACAGACCACGAGGAAAAAACCCACGTGGACCACGACCAGAGCTGAAACGTATCGACCCAGAATTCAAAGCAATTGTCGAAGGTCTTGACGACAATCATCGTATTGATTGGCCCAATAACAAAGATTTCAGCAATGGCCTTAAACACTTGACCAATCAATATACGGACAATGTCGTTACCAACTTAACCACGCATGCGAGAAAACATATCATCCAGTATTTGAAACTGAAAGTGCTCCAATGGAATACATTTGTAAAAGATGACTCACAGAAGAATCAACTAAATTTAAATTTATTTACAATTTATTTATAATACATGGTTATCTTATAACCTCAATATACTTGTATCGAATCAACAATCCATTGCCAATCCTAATGATTTCGGAGCAAGACTCTGTGATTGTTGAACTACAAATATGAATTGAAATGAAACAAACAACAATTGGTTAATTCATACGTTTCCCAAACAATTCAAATAATCTTTTCTTAACTACTTCTGAACTGATATCAAAATCTATTACAAATTTATTCAAAAATTTTTCGTTGTAGAATTTGTTGAAAGTTCCGATCAGAATATTCAAAGGTATATACTTTTAATAGCCACGATTATTAGTCTGAATTCTCAAAAATTCAATATTCCTAACAGAATGATAAGGAATTCTGAATTGAATCCTTCCCAAAAGAGCCTCCGAGCAAATTTCGCCCTTGATCAGCTTTAGGATGAACATTATTTGAGCAAAACTTCTACGACTTTCCAAAGAAATCATTTGTAACAGCAGCAATCTATGTTCATATTTTGGAAGGTGAAATCCATTGCTCCAATTGAATCTTCTCAAAGCATAAAGTAAAAATTGTTTCTGAACAGATTCAATTTGTCTTGCTTGTCCCAAGTTGTGAGTGTTCCAAACCTGAGATCCATATTCTAGAATAGGACTAACGAAACTAAAAAACAAAATTTTAATTGTATATGGTTCATTAAAATCTCTAGCAAAACGTTTGATCCAAGCCAGCCTTGATTTTGCTTTTGCTATCATGGATTCAACATGAGTTTTGAAATTAAGTTTCTTATCCAGAATCACACCAAGGTCCTTAATTTGATTAACTCTTTCAATTATTGAATCACCAATGGTATACCTGAAATCAATGACATCAAAATTAGTTTGAAATACCATCATCTTTGTTTTATTAACATTCAAATTTAGTTGATTCTTCTTAAAAAATCCAACAACATTGTTCAAACTCTTTTTTAGAGTTAAACAGTCTTCGGTCGAAGTTATGTGGTGGGAAAGTCTAACATCATCAGCAAATGAAAGAATTGATGAATTACCACTGAAATTTGGCAAATCAGCTATAAACAATATAAACAATGTTGCAGCAATGGGATACCCCTGACCCGTTCCAGAAGAGACTTCAATAGGATCAGAATTACAATTATTTATCTTGATAATCTGTCTTCTACCATTCATATTAGAAGCAATCCAATTCAAAAGTTGAGAATTTAATCCCATAATGTTCAACTTATGAATCAAAAGGTCAACATTCACTGAGTCAAAAGCCTTAGCAACATCAATACAAATTGCATCTGTTTGATTATGTGGCTCCAACTCATTCAACGTTTGAGAAGTAAACTCAATCAAATTTGTAATGGTCGATCTTCCTTTAACAAAACCATGCTGACTCATACATTGTTGATATGAAAATTCAAGTGTTTTGCAATTATTGAATCTAATATTTTCGGGATCACATTTTGTAAAGCAACACCCCTATAATACTCAATATTATTTTTGGAACCACATTTAAAAATTGGTTTCACAAAGGAAGATTTCCATAAATCAGGTACATGACCATATTTAAGTGAATTGTTCAACAAAATTGAAATTGGTCTACACAAGGTCTTAACACATTTTTTTATAAATAAATTAGGAAGTCGATCAGGACCAGAAATCAAATTATTTGGTAATTCAAGTACTTTTTGAATGATAACATTTTCATCAATAATTAATTTGGGAATATTTTGACATAAATTAACAACTTCTACAAAACTTCCATTATTATAAATATCAGAAGAATTAAAGTTGTGTTTAGTATAAGCCGATGCAAAAAATTCCGCAAAAAGGTTTGCAATTTCTTTATCCTTGCATGATTTATGATCTTTATAATACATTTCCTTTGGTAAATCATTGTTAGTTTTCCTAACTGCATTAACATCTAGGTCGTTTGATATTGACCTGACTTTTTGAATGAAAACACATTTTTTCGGCAAAATTCTTTTTTATTCTTCAACATAATCTCCTTTTAGCTCGATACACCGAGCCCAACGATTTTCCAACTTTTTTATCCCTTCCAAATAGTACGATTTGTCAAGCTCGTGAAAATAGCCGTCTGTTGACTATTCGACCTCTTCATTCGTGGCAAAACGCTTACTAGACAGCCATCTTTTGAGGTTTGGAAACAGGTAATAGTCGCTAGGGGCCAGATCTGGAGAATACGGTGGGTAGGAAAGCGATTCGTACCCCAGTTCATGTTTTTTTGCTTTTGCAATGTTTGATGTGTGAGATGGTGCATTGTCGTCATCAAAAATGATTTTTTTCTTCTTCAAATGAGGCCTTTTTGTTTTGATTTCATCATCCAATCGATCCAATAACGCTGCATAATATGCTCCTGTTATCGTTTTCCCCTTTTCAAGGTAATCGATGAAGATTATGCAAGATTGAGATTATGCCATGTGCATCCCAAAAAACACTGGCCATAACCTTACCGGCCGATTGTTGCGTCTTTCCACGCTTTGGTGCACTTTCACCCGGTAAAAGCCACTCTTTCGATGCTTCACGAGATTCCAGTGTATAGTGGTGAATCCATGTTTCATCCATCGTCACATATCGACGCAAAAACTCAGATGGATTCTTTTGAAACATGGCCAAATTGCTCATTGAAGTTCTCAATCGAATGCGCTTTTGATCAATTGTGAGCAAACGCGGCACCCATCTTGCACAAAGCTTTCTTGCACCCAATTTTTCATGCAAAATATTAAACACACGCTCAGTTGAGATGTGTGTGGCCTCAGCTATCTCACGCACTTTCAATTTTGGATCGTCCAATATCAAATCGTGGATTTTTTCGATAATTTCTTCGGTTGTGACCTCAATTGAGCGAACTGGACTCGGTATTGTTTTGGTGCTCGTACGACCACATTTAAATTCAGTAAACCACTTGTGAATGGTTCCATGAGACGGTGCGGAGTCCGAAGAATACTTTTTAAGAGCAGTTTCGGTTTGTGCGATGGTTTTTCCACGCAAAAAATAGTGTTTTATGAACACACGAAATTCACATTTTTCCATTGTTAACAAAAAAATCGGAGGTTGCTTGCTTTCAAGAGCTGTCACTTGTAAATTAATCAACATAAATGGCTGAAATTTTGTCAGTAGAGGTTTGAAGGATGGTACTATTTAAAAAAAATATCGATTCTGAACGATAGATGGCGCCTGTTACAAAAGTCAGGTCAATATCAAACGACCTAGTATATTTAAAAAACTCCGTTGGATCATCAACAATCAGTCCTTCCATTTTTAACTTATAGTTATTATAAGCAATACGGGAATATCTATTATATTCCGTGCGAGTAATTTCAAAATTACTATCAGCCTCCAATGAATTATATCTCTTTTTACGTAATTTATTCAATCTATTCTTCATATTAATCATTTTGGAGTCAAACCATTTAGGATGAGTTGAAATAATTCTTCTCTTCATTTTGACATGTGAATCAATTGTATCGTTGATACAAGAATAAAATTTGTTCAAACTATCATCAAGAGAATCATTACACACAAAAAACATTTGGGGTATGTTCATGATATTCATTGGTGACAATATATGTTTACCACAGTTGTATCTGATTCTACCACATGCAAGTTTTTATAAATATGTGCGCATGTCGAACAGACTCATTGTGAAAAAGTTTTGCTGTCAAACTAATACTATGTCACATTTATTACGTTGCATGTGGTAGAGTCAAATACAACTGTGGTAAACATGTATTGTCACCAATGAATATCATCAACATACCCCAAACGTTTTTTGTGTGCATGATATTCATTGGTGACATTATATGTTTACCACATTTGTATCTGATTCTACCACATGCAAGTTTTTATAAATATGAGCGCATGTCGAACAGACTCATTGTGAAAAAATTTTGCTGTCAAACTAATACTATGTCACATTTATTACGTTGCATGTGGTAGAGTCAAATACAACTGTGGTAAACATGTATTGTCACCAATGAATATCATGAACATACCCCAAACGTTTTTTGTGTGTAGATAATATCAAATCCCAATCAATATTATTTAAAACATTATTTATATCATCATAATTAGCATTTCTAAAGTCAGGATAAGA
Organism: Resseliella maxima; assembly: GCA_029041755.1. NCBI lineage: Eukaryota > Metazoa > Arthropoda > Insecta > Diptera > Cecidomyiidae > Resseliella > Resseliella maxima. Next base: position 23,979 of record JAQOWM010000389.1, on the reverse strand, counting down.
ACAATGATTGAAACTACTATCATTACTCTGACCTCCACAAATGACAGCTTCAATGGGCTTGTGATGAATCTCAGATTTTACTAAATAAATGTCACTATTTTTTTTTTTATTATTTGTGTATCACCGTCAAGTTCTGGCTGTATCTTTATTGATTCAATAAATAAATAAGTAAATGGTGGAGAAAGGTATGAGTCATCAAATCTCACCATTAAAACCACACCTGCAATGGAACATATAATGATATTAATGATACAATAAATTAATATTAAAATTTGAACAATGATTGGTAACATCACAATGGTTATCGAATTGTTTATCACTTAATGAAACTAAAGCATTTTTAAAGGTATTACGTGACAATTGACTTTGGAATAAATTCGGTATTTTGTTTATGAAGTTACAGATTTGAGTAATCGGAATATTTGGTGCTAATTTGAAATTTTTGTTAACAACATTAACAAAATTCACTCGTCTTAAATTTCTAATATTATTATTCAGTTCAATTTCTTTTTTCATTGTGCAATATGACAAGTCTGGGTCATTTGTCCATATCAAATCCAACATTTTACCATTATCATTTGAAAAACCATTAATCTGTGACAAACCAAAATCATGAAAAGAATCTAAAATAAGAAGTTCCTTCCTTGAACATGCATTAATGGGATAGGAAACATTAGGATTATCAATATCATTTGAGATCCATAGCAAATCAGGTAAATTGAAATCACCCATACAATAGTTGAATCTTTGCGAATTGATTTTGAGAATAAAAAATTCATTGCATTCATTAATTAATATTATTCAACCAAATAAAATTTTCGGCAATTAATACTTATACAAACACAAACCATTTCAGCTCCATATAACTCACCATCGAAAACCAATTGACCATTCAATGATTTGTGAGTTGCAATTAATACACCCCCACCATTGGACTTCTTAATAGTTTGATCTCTTTCGGTGAGGTTGGATCGATCACAACGAAATACATCAAAATTATTTAGGAAAATTTCATTGTTATTGAAAGTGCAATCCAAATGTGTTTCACAGAGCATATAAACTTTAAAATCATTGATCAATACATTTGATTAAAATTCAGGTATCTTTGTTTTCAGTCCATTAATTTTGCATGAGTATATGTGGCCAATCATACCAACATCATTGCTGTTATCATTCAATATCTTTAACGGAAAATGGGCTGGTACATTTGATAGGGTATTAAATTTTGCTGAAACTGTGCCGGATTCATATATTGTTGATATTGCGCAGGACTCATGAAGGGCACTGGATACATTTGATTCCAAAAAGGAAGACGATTCCAATCAAGTTGCCGCTGATTTTGATTAAATGTTTGTTGATTCCCCTGGCCTTCTCGATGTTGATTATGAATCTGACGAGATTGTTGTTGCCAATGTTCATTTTGTCTATAATTATTTATCCCCAACTGATAACTATTAGAGTTCCGATTTCTATAATTAAACTTCCTTTGGGAATTCTGATTTTGACCAAATGCATTTTGAGAATTACAATCATTCTTATTAATATTGCTATTGCTTTTATATTTGTTTTTGTGTTTGTTGTTAATGTTGTTATTGTTGTTGATCTTATTATTTTTGTTGCCAACATCTTTGTGTTTATTTCTATTGTGATCATTGATGTTAACATTAACAGCCGAAGAAACATTATTGTTTGGTTTTGCCTGATTTCCATCAACCTTAATAACAAAAGGCTTCACAACATAATCAGGAAGCCACATATTGGGGGTATAAATATATAATGTCGCATTCGTATCTAACTTCATATCTATCATGGATGTCATTTTTTTGATATTGACAGCTATTGCATCTTAAAGAGCGTCAAAAAATCTATTAAAAGCCATCTGTCACAGTGAACACAAGTTTACATACAACACTTTTTTATTACGGTGAAAATGTTAACTTTCGTGGTATCAAAACAGCATTTGCGGGAAGTGTTAATTTACTTTTTCAATTTGAAGAAAAACGCATCTGAAGCACATCGTTTACTCACTGAAGCTTATCCTGACTATGCTGTAGACGTTAGAATGTGTCAGCGTTGGTTTACACGCTCCAGAAATGGTGATTTTGATGACGAAGACAAGGAGCGTGCCGGAAGAGAAAAAAAGTTCGAGGATGAACAATTGGAGGCATTACTCAATGAGGATCCATGTCAAACGCAAGAAGAACTTGCAAAATCATTGAGAGTCACTCAACCAGCAATTTCCATACGTTTGAAAGAAGCGGGATTCATTCAAAAGCATGGGAATTGGGTACCACATGAACGAACCAAGAGACGTTAAAACGATTTTCAGTTGTGAGCAGCTGCTCCAACGGCAAAAAAGGAAGGGTTTTTTGCATCGGATTGTTACTGGCGATGAAAAGTGGACCATTACGATAACCCCAAGCAAAAAACAGCATATGTGAAGCGTGGCAAACGAGCACCATCGACATCGAAGCAAGATATCCACGAATTCAAGGTAATGCTCTTATTTGGTGGGACAGAAGGGTGTGGTATATTATGAATTGTTGAATCCGAATGAAACAGTCACTGGGGACTCTACCGAAGGCAACTGATGCGTTTGAGCCGAGCATTGCGTGAAAAGCGGCTAGAATATGAGCAAAGGCATGACAAAGTGATTCTTCAACATGACAATGCTCGGCCACATTTGCAAAGGTTGTCAAAACATACTTGGAAACACCAAGTGGGATGTGCTACCCCACCCGCCGTATAGCCCACATAGCCCCTATTACCATTTTTTGGTCATGCAGAATCACCTGGCTAGTACACGCTCACTTCTTCTAAGTCAAAAATTGGGTCGATCATTCATTGCCTCAAAAAGAATTCTTCCGACGTCGGACCTTATGCTACCAGAAAGAGGGAAAAAGTCATAGCTTCTAGCCAAACTTTATAATGTATTCATTCAATTTTTTTCAAATAAATGGTTTATAAAGCAAAAAATCGACATTATATATTTATACCTCCAATAGAACTCAAGAATTTTCTCAAATATTTCCTTTTTAATGTAGAACTTTGAAAGATATACTTCTTTTTTTTCCTCTATATCTGCTCTCTCAATATTCACAATAAATGATCAGGAAATTCAGTATTTTTTTTATACGCTCAACAATGAAATCTATATTTAACTTGAATTTTCAGTGAAACAGAACATGAATAGCATAACCCATTATTGGGTTTCAAAATATCTATTTTTATTTATGATTTGATTTTAATTAATTGTATTAAATTATTTCAATTTTGTAAAAACACTATCTCCATTTTGTTTTTATAAATCACCAACTTTTCAACAAAAAAATTTTTTCCGAAAAACATAATTTTTTTCTGATCATAACATCATCGTACTTTTTTTGGTTTTTTCATTCTACGTCACTTATTACACGAGTTTCAATAATTTCAGCTTCTTTATCTCATCATAAATTTATCTTCAGGAAACATAATTTTTTTTATACAGGGAGACAAGTACCGCAAAGGAGACAAAATTAAAAAATTTTTGAGTCTTTTCATTTATTCCTTTATTTAACTCAGAAGAAGCTCCAAAACCATCAGTGAATCAGCTAGACCCAAAAAACCCATATTTCCTTTGATTTCATCTCTATTTCGCATACACTCGATAAAACGACTTTTTATAGTATACGGTACAAACAATATGTATCTTTCTCCATCACATTTTGACAACAAAATATTTGACATATTGTAAAAACAAAAAAAATTCAGAAGAACTTTCAATTCATCAAAAATAAAAATTATTAAAATCCCATCAATTAATTAAAAAATCTCACCAAAAATATATTATTAATTTAACAAGAATAAATCAAATTATTAGAAAAAAAAAAAAATTCTTCACAGAAGAAATAATTAAACAACATTACTCATTAAACAAAAAAACATTAGACCCATCGCGACCACCCAAACCGACGGTAACCCTTTATAACACAGTGAACCCCTATTACCAAAAAAATTTCAACCTACAACAAAAAATTGTTTAAGGCTACCAATACCTCTATCACCAAAGAAGAAACAAGACGCCACACACCCAACAAACACAAGAAAAGAAAGCGGAAAAAGGCAAAAGGGAAAGGAAATCAAGCCAGACAAACTTAAAATTCAAATTTTCGCCATAACAAATTTAGTTGGGCCGATTGTAGTCACAACGTACTTCAAAATGATGCTCCTCTATCACCATCTTATCTTCGCAAAAGCTCTCCGAAAGGGAAAGCGAGAACAAAAACGGAAAAACCAACATACAAATTTCCTAAAGACAATCTTCGAAATTATTATTGGCTTTTTTATATGCGGAAAATTCACGATCGTGCGCAACAAAAAACAGTTGACTTTTCCATAAACCAGGAACACTGTCTTTGCAGTACTCCCAAGAAGAAAGAAAGGAAAGCAACGATTATCTCGCACACTCAAAGGTAGGAGCACAACAAGAATTTTTGCGTAACCGTCGCATGAACACTTCAGTAACACACAACACAAAACCCAAGGAAGTTTCGTAAACATTCATTTTATTTCAATGCAAAACACTGTGAAGTGCCTCCAAATCCATTTAAATAATTATTTTTTTTATTTTTTTTTTTCAGTACAATTTCACCATTCGAGCAACAGTCCACTCACCAAAAAGACGCCAAGCGTCGGCGAAAAAGTCTGGCGCCGAGACGAAACCCGATCTGTACCCAGGACCACCCAAGGGCCAACTGCTAGTACACAGGCAGAGTCAAAGAGAAGCAGGGATATGCGCTTACTAACTCTAAATACACTCGACCGCCCTACAAACATATAAAACAGAGTGTGCGACAAATGGGAACAGACCAAAAAGAACCAACATTTTCTTTTTTGTGCTAGGCGAAAACACCTGATAGCCCAAAAGTATCAAAACACGGCGGGCCAGGAGTCGTTTTCATTATGCAAAAAGACACAAAGTCATACAAAACACAAGGGAACACCAAACAGAGCGAGGTGAGAACGATTCAAAACCAGAACAAAGCAGCCAGACAAAACCAGGTTATTTTTTTTTAAAAATAAAATGCACACATATTTTCGATTTTATATTAATTTTTTTATTTAGCTCCCACCCAAACATCTCCACAAGGAGCAAAAGGCAAAAGACTCGATCAGACATACCAATAACGTATTTAAAGCAGGTTATACCCAAAAGTAAAAATTTACTCTAAAACGGAATAAACCAGGAAGCCTTTCACACCGGCTCCCTATGGAGCTAATTGATTAAATTGCAATAATATGCGTAAACGCCATTTTTTTTACCCCCCTCCCAAGACACCAATCTTCAACAACGAAGTAGCCCTAAAAAAAATTCAGACACCACACCAACTCATCTTCAACACAAAACAACACAAAAAAAAATAAATGAACATTAGTTATTAAAGCTACCCGACTATTGGGTTAGTAGCGAGCAGCAAGTCTCTTCCTTTATTTATACCCATTTAGTGGGTGTTTTAGGAAGCTTAATCGATTTTAAGATCTTTCTTCGGGAAGTGTGAATATAAATCACGCCCTTTTAATACTTCAATCCAAATTTTTCTATTTAATTTAAGCCCCTTTTTTCTTTTCCAGTAGGAACACCCTACTTACACCATAGCTCATCAAACATTAATTTTTTATTAAAAGGCCCAATTATCAAGATAAAAAAAAAAAAATCAAAAAAACAAATTATTTAGAAAAAATATGTTTGTAATTAAATTCATTGATAAAATATAAATATTCTTTGGAATTATTATTTTTTTTCCAAAGTATTTTTGGTGAAATCTGGAAAATCTTTATGTTATTTAGATATTGTATTAGCTGCAGGAATTATAAATGCAATGAAGAAAAGAATTTCGTTCTACATGTTACACTTTCCATGTGAAACGAGTGAGCTTTACTTATAATTTGTTGTTGTAATTTCGTTAGTTCGAGATCTCACCACTTCAATGTAACCGTGTAAATCTAATGTGATTTACATGTAACTTATACTGTCACTATAGTGGCGCTGCTTTAAAAGTAGATACTCTAAGGCTCACTCGTTGTGTTGGATTTGATTTGATTGGACCGGCAAACCAGTGGGAATTAAGTCCATTCAAAGACGGCTGGGAAGAGACATAAGCATATTTAACAACAGAATCATTTGGTTACAGCACTGCTTAAATGAATGCAGTTTTTTCAGATACTGTACGCCGTATGGCAATGACCAATAAAACGTCTTTGTAATTTAATCTTTTTGGAATTTGAAAAAGAAAGAATTCGTTCCATCAAAGATTTCGATAATATAATTGTAAGAAAATTTCATGACAAAAAAAGAAAAACCGATTTGTAATATTTGTAATTTGTAATATATTACATTTTGAATAAACCCATTTCATATCAGTTTTTTTTTAACTAATCGCTTTTTTTTATTTATTTTTTTTTTTTATTTATTTCGGCACCATACAGCGTTTCTTCGCCAAAGGTGGTTTATTTAAATAAAAAATCAAAATATTTACAATGTAAAAAATACAATTAAAAATGAAATGATTCAGTAATTGCATCGATCAATAATCTATTGCCAACCCTAACGATCTCGGAGCAAGTCACTGTGATTATTAACTGTAATACCGAATCGTACAGAGAGAATAGAAAAAAGAGAAGTGCATTGTTCAGTCAGTCTGTCTGATGAACAATTCATTCAGTCTCATTTTAATTACATTTGAGCTCACATTAAAGTCTATTACAAATTGTTCAGAAAAAGGAGTTTTAATATTATAACAACTGTTGAAAGCCTCGACGAGGAAACTTAAAGGCATATGTTTTTGGTAGTTACTGTCGATATTATGTTGTATACTCAAAAATCTAACATTTCTGACCGAGTGATAAGGAACTCTAAATTGGATTTTCTCCAGTAGTATCTCCGAACATATTTCACCCCTGATCAATTTTAAAATGAACATCACTTGAGCAATTCTCCTTCGGTCCTCCAGAGTAATCATTTGCAGTAACAGCAGCCTATGTTCATATTTAGGGAGGTGAAAGCCATTGTTCCATCTGAATCTCCTCAAGGTATACAACAAAAACTGTTTTTGAATAGACTCAATCCGTTTTATTTGTCCTAGAGAATGAGTATTCCAAACTTGAGAACCATATTCTAAAATTGGAATAACAAAACTAAAATATAATTTTTTAATAGTATAAGGGTCATTGAATTCTCTCGCAAAACGCCTAATCCAAGCAAGTCTTGATTTAGCTTTTGCAATTATGAACTCAATATGAGCCTTGAAATTAAGTTTCTCGTCCAAAATCACACCAAGATCCTTAATTTGTTCAACTCTTTCAATAATTGAACCATTAATATAGTATTTGTGATCGATAACACCTCCAAAGCGATGGAACCTCATCATTTTAGTTTTCTTAATATTCAATTCCAAATGATTCCTGTTGAAAAAATCTACCACATTGTTCAAATTATCTTGAAGAATAAAACAATCATTAATTGAATTAATATTATGAGAAAGTCTTACATCATCAGCAAAAGAGAGTAAAGACGAATCACCACAAAAGTAGGGGAGATCAGCAACAAACAAAATAAACAAGGTTGCTGCAATAGGGTATCCCTGACCAGTGCCAGAAGGAACACTGATCGGATGTGATAAATAATCATTTATTTTAACAATTTGATTTCTATCATTCATATAGGATTTAATCCAATTCAGAAGTTGTGGATTCAAACCCATAATGTTCAACTTGTACATCAAAAGATCAACATTCACAGAATCAAATGCTTTGGCAACATCAATGTAGATTGCATCTGTTTGATTATGAGGCTTTAATTCACTCAAAGTTTGAGAAGTGAATTCAACTAAATTAGTTATAGTCGATCTACCTTTCACAAAACCATGTTGACTTTTATCAATTAATGTTTTCAAATGAAAATTAAGATGATTTGCAATTATAGAATCTAATAGTTTAGGAATCACATTCTGCAAGGCAACACCTCTATAATTTTCTATATCATTCCTTGAACCATTCTTATAAATTGGCTTAACATAAGAAGACTTCCATAAAAGAGGAATATGGGAAATTTTTAGCGATTTTACTAATAACATTGTGATTGGTTTAATTAAAGTACCAATACACTTTTTAATAAACAAATTAGACAATCCATCAGGACCAGACACTAAATTACTGGGTAATTCCATAACTTTTTCAAGAATGATATTCTCATCTACGTTTATACATGGAATATTTTGACATAAATCTACAATCATTCTGAAGTTTTCAAGATTGCAAATACCAAGCGACTCCGAATCATGCTTAGTATAGGCAGATGAGAAAAAATCTGCAAATAAATTAGCTATTCCATTACCATTACTCGATTTCTGATTTTTATAATGCATTTCAATAGGTAAATCATTGACAGTTTTCCTGATGACATTCACATGTTTGAAAAATTCCGTTGGATCATTAGAAATCATCTCTTCTAATTTAATTTTATAGTTGTTGTAAGCAATGCGGGAATGACGTTTATATTCTAGACGAGCAATTCTGAAGTTATTATCATCCTCAAATGAATTATGCCTGCTTTTTAACAACTTACCCACACGATTCTTCAAGTAAACCAAATGCGTATCAAACCATTCAGGATGATTTGAATTTCTTTTCTTTCTCAAGACCACATGTGTATTAATTACTCTATTAACGCAAGAATAAAAGTTTTGCAAATTAAGATCCAATGAATTATTAGAAAACAATAAATTCCAATCAATATCAGAAAAACAATCATTAATCACATCATAATTAGCATTTCTAAAATCCAAATATGTGCCATAACTGAGCTCATTATTAATTTTTAAATTATAATCAATAACAATAATTTCAATTGGATTGTGATGGATCTCAATATTGACCAAACAAGTATCACTTTTAATACAATTAAACAAATCTGAATCATTCGTCCAAATTAAATCCAACATATTACCATTGTTATTTGAAAATTTATTAATCTGACATAAACCAAAATCATGAAAAGAATCCAGAATCAATAATTCTTTCCTTGAACAAGCATTAATTGGATATGAAACATTTGGATTATCAACATCATTCGAGATCCATAATAAATTTGGAAGATTAAAATCACCTGAAATTATTATTGTATTTTCATTGCCAACCTTCACAAACAAACATTTCAAAACATCAACAATGTTTTCAAAAATCTTAAATGGAGAATCTGGTCTAATATACAATTCAACCAAATAAAACCTTTTATGTTTGATGTTAACACAAACACAGATAAATTCAACACCAAATAGATCACCATCAAAAACCAATCTCCCATTTAACGATTTATGAGTAGCTATCAAAACACCACCACCATGTATTTTCTTAATTTTTTGGTCTCTTTCGGTGAAAGTCGATCTATCACATCGGAAAACATCATAATACTTCGGAAAAATTTCAATATTATTGACGGTATCATCCAAATGAGTTTCACACAAGAGATAAATCATGAAATCATTAATTAAAATATTAGCGTAGAATTCCGGAATCTTGGTTTTTAAACCATTCACATTACAAGCGAAAATATGTTGATCAATTTTCTTCTCATTCATATGAGAAAACTGAGTATTCAATAACGGTAGAGTGGATGATACATTTGAATTGGCAGCATATTTGGAGAAATTTGCATTGGATTTATAAATTGATGGCACTGAATGGGATTCACGAATGGTTGGTGATAATGTTGATACCAAAAAGGATAACCATTCAAATTATGTTGATGTTGATTATGATTTTGGGACAATTGCCAATGATTATGAGGTTGTTGTAAATAATGAGTACCATTATTCATAATAGGATAACCATTTAAATTAGGTTGATATTGATTTTGATTTTGTGACAATTGTCGATGATAATGAGGTTGAGACCAATGAGATGACTGATGTCGCTGTTGTTGTTGCTGTTGTTGCTGTTGTTGATGATGTTGATTTTGTTTTTTATTTAAATTTATATAATTAAAACGATGGTTATTTTGGCGCGAATCAATATTTTGCTTGGATTTATCAACCTTATTTCGAAGATCATAATAATCTTTTTTGTGAACATTTTCCTCCTTCTTATTCGATTTTTTATTTTTATTATTATTTACCATATGAGATTTGTTCACTTTTTCTTTAATCGAATTTTTCCCTTTTTTTATGATAAAAGGTTTAACACAAAAATCAGGCTTCCATAAGTCCGGATTACAAATTATTCTGGAACATTCCTCTGTTACCGTTGAAACTTTACAGGAAACAAATTTGCCTACATTCTTACTGCGTTTGTGAAAATTGAGCATCTCAACTGAGAAAGAATTCTCATGTAGTTTAGTTCTCTCAGTGATGAGTTTTTTCACGTCATCAGGCTTAGTACCAAAATTAAACTTTGAGATATGAATCAAATAAACTCCATTGATTGATTTTGGAACAGTAATCAAGTTTTTCAAAACCTTGAGTCGAGATGATAAATCTTTGAATAACAAAGAATCTTTTGCGATGCTATCAATATTCAATTCATCATGAATTTCAGAATTATTGATCACATTATTCGTGTTCAAAACATCAAGATTTTCAGATTGATCAATATTAGTACTGCTCTTATCATCAATTATTTCACTGCACGTGTCATGAAATTGATCAGTATTCAATTCTATATCATTTTTCCTTTTTTCAAACATTCTATAGTCACATACCTCACAAGACACTGCAAATGGTGAATTTTCGTTGAAAATATATTTGAAAAATTTCAAATTATCATCACCATCACAACTTTGTTTCACAATAATCCACGTACCGTCTACTAATTTTTTCGCTAATCCAAATAATTCAAGAAGCTCTTTCACTTTTTTTTTCTCTTTGTCTCATGCACTGAATAAATATTTGGTTTTTGCAGAATTTGCATTTTAAAGAAAGGCCACAATAAGTTAAACCTTGGCATTTATTATCAAGACAACTATGTGAAACCGTATCTGGCATATCGCAAAAACAAATTTTAACAACAACAATTTGATTGAATTTATATTAAAAGGTAAAATAACACCGGAAAACTTGATATCAATAACAAACTTCAATTGATTATAGTAGATATTTAACCGAAATCTGTTTACTCGTTAAAATCACAAAAAAACAAGCAATTTTAAAATAGAAATCAATTAATAAATATAGAACAATTAAAAAAAAGATACCAAGCCGATGACAGTTAACATAACCTCTCTTTTAGTTCAATGTTTCTTTTTTTTTTTTGAAAAGTCAGCATCCTCAGAGCATCCCTAACAAATTGTGTCTGGCTACGGCCCTGGCTGCTATAACCGGTGATGAAGTTAATGCTTCTATCAACAATCGAAATGCCATTTCTCTTTTTTGTGTCCATTCAAATTTGATGTTTTTCTGCAGTAATTCTGCCAGCCAATCCCATAAGTCGTTGAACGTCTTTAATGGTTTGGGGGATCGAATAATTTTTTATCACAGAAATACGAGATTTGTCCATCGCTACACCACTTTCATCGATAATGTGACCAAAGTATTTCAGTCTTTTGAAACAGAAACTTGACTTGGATTCATTAATTGATAAGTTTTTCCGCTACTCGAGATAAAATGTCAATGTGTTCGTCAAAGGTTTCACTCACGATCACAATATCATCCAAATATGGAAACGCATGAGGCTCAAATTCTGATCCTAACAGGCTATCGAGTAGACTGCATAACTCCGCTCCACTGTAAGTCAAACCCTGAGCCATTGTTTCATAGACATAACTGCCCCTTGATGGTCATATCCACTGTACTGATGTATTTTACCCTACCAATCAAACTAAGAATACGATTAGAATTTTGTTGTGGATAGGCATCCTTACGACTCACAGCATTTAACCATCTAGCATCAAGAACAATTCATGTATCACCATTCGGTTTTGGAACAGCCAGAACTGGCTGTAACCATTCAGAAAACTCAACACGTCTGACAATTCCTCTTCTCTCGAGCTTGTCTACTGCTTCAATAATTTTTTTGGTTTTCCAAGGCGGATCAATTCGTAATTTACAACTATACGGTTTCACATTTCCACTATCAATTTTTGCCATTTTTAAATGTGTTTTGTTCAATGGACCATTTTTGTCACAATATGGAAAACTATTTACTACTTTATTCAATTTTTCATTTTGTTCTTCGTTCAATATATGGGCAGACATTGATTAACACTGACGTCAGGAATTATCGTCAGTAATTATTTCATTGCGTACCATATATAACGTCGCTGCGCAAGCGCATCCGTATAGTGTGAATCAATTTCAATACAAAACAATCGTTGAATATATTTCGTTAGATGCATGCATACTAACGATATTTAGCATTCACACTATACGGACGAGCCTGCGCAGCGACGTTATATATGGTACGCAATGAAATAATTACTGACGATAATTCCTGACGCTGATCAAGTTACTAATCGTCCGTGTTAATCAATGTCTGTATATGGGGCATTTCAACATTAATACATTTAGGCGGTGTCACATCCGCTTCAAAATTATCTAGCTTATCGTCATTTTCATTTGGTTCTTCCCTTTCCAAAAATCAATGCCAAGAATTAATTCGCATGCACATTCTTGTAGTACTTATCGAAACTAATTCTTGCGTATCGTCGACGAGCATAAGTGTACATTCCATCAACCATCATGTTTAGACCATGCTCGATGTATGATTTCCAAGTATTATCACGTGGTGATGGTACTGTGCGGTATACTTCGCGATCAAACTGCTCCATTTGCGTGAAATCGGCTTTCATACGCTTTCTGATGTTGTCTCTGATACCTTCTATGGCTCCCCAATGGTACTGCTTCGATGATATCTTAAAATCTTATCCTTTTACAAAATAAAATTCAAATCAATCAAAAAACCTTCACTAATTTTGGATTCAAACAAAATTGCTCAACAAAAACAACAACAATCATTTAAAGACCATTAGTGCCCTTCAGCATCTGGTCTGTTTTGTAATGGTAGCCCTCTAACAATTCTTCTCCAGCATGCTCTGTCGCGAGCCAGGTCTTGAGTTTCCCTATTCCAGTCATACCCTCTTTCATTCAGATCATTCTTCACCGAATCTAAATATCATCTTCGTCGTCTGCCTCTCCCTCTCAGCGCATTCACTTCAGCATTCAAAATTACCTTTGGCAAACGACACTTATTCATACGTTGTACATGCCCCAACCATCTCAATCTTGACTTTCTTGCTACTTCATTTATCGAATCCACATTCAAATCCTTACGTATTTTCTCATTCATAATTCTGTTCTCCCATTGGTCCCTACGCGATACACCCGAAATCCTACGCAATACTTTCATATCAGCCACTTCCAAACCATGAATTAAATTGTTTGAGTCGACCCAGCTCTCGCTTCCATACGTGATAGTTGGTATGAAGATTGATCCATGAATCATCAACTTCGTCTCTTTACTCAATTCGCTCTTATTAAAAACATGCGATCTAAGCTGTGCAACAACCTTGTTACCATTTACTTTACGCTGCTCAAACTCCCTATCCAGTTTACCATCCTCAGAGAAGATGCAGCCTAGATATTTGAATTGAGACACCTGTTCAAGTACACCACCATCCAACACACAATTGATCTGTTTCCGATTTTGCCCTAAATGCATAACCTGTGTCTTTGAACTGCTAATGGTCATTCCGAAGTTCGTACACGCCGTTTCTAAATCGCTAATACTGTTTTGAAGTTCTTGTTCCGAACCACCAAACAGCACTAGGTCATCTGCGTATGCTAGAGCAGAAATAATATTTCCCCCCAGTACTACGTTTCCCTTTAACTTAGCTGCCTTGATCAACTTATCCATATAAATAATAAATAAAAGCGGTGATATTGTACAGCCATGTCGGAGACCATTTCGCACTTCAAACCATTCACTCAACTCTTCCACTCTTGCCGCCGCTTCGCTACATCTATACAAACTCTTAATTGGTATTCATCCAAGAGCGATTAGACAATAGCTCTGGTACGTTTCTCTAAAATTGCACTATAAACTTTTCCGACAACGTTCAATAGAGAAATTCCACGTTAGTTTATTCAAATTGTTCTATTAATTATCACCAATCCTCACAAATAGTAAATTACATCACAACGAATCTTTTTATTATTATTACGGCACCAAACAGCGTTTCTTCGCCAAAGGTGGTTTATTTAAAATATTATAGATTATATTTACAGTTAATTCAAATATAAAGATAAATGCAGATTCAAAAATCGTATCGAATCAACAATCCATTGCCAATCCTAATGATTTCGGAGCAAGTCTCTGTGATTGCTGAACTACAAAAATGAATCCAAACAAGATAAACAATCATTTACTATTCGATCAAATTCTTAAACATTGTAGTCAATCTCTTCTTAACCACATCTGAGCTAATATTAAAATCAATTACAAACTCATCCAAAAATTTTTCATTATAATATCTGTTGAAAGTTTCTATTAAGTTTATCAATGGCATATATTTCTGATAACCATGATTCATTGTACCTATTCTCAAAAATTCAATATTTCTAACAGAATGATATGGAACTCTGAATTGAATCCTTTGCAACAGGGTCTCCGAACATATTTCTCCCTTGATCAGTTTTAAGATGAACATTACTTGAGCAATACTTCTGCGATTTTCCAAAGTAATCATTTGTAGAAGAAGCAATCTATGTTCATACTTCGGTAGGTGGAATCCATCGCCCCATTTGAATCTTCTCAGAGCATACAGTAAAAATTGTTTTTGAACAGATTCTATTCGTTTCGACTGTCCCATATTGCGTGTATTCCATACTTGAGATCCATATTCTAAAATGGGAACAACGAAACTGAAAAATAATATTTTTATTGTATAAGGGTCATTAAATTCATGTGCAAAACGTTTGATCCAAGCCAGTCTGGATCTAGCTCTAGCTATCATAGATTCAATATGAGCTTTGAAATTAAGTTTCTCGTCCAAAATAACACCAAGATCCTTAATTTGATACCTTTCAATTACTGACTTATAAATACTGTAATTAAAATCAGTCACATTACCAAAGCGATGAAATGTTATCATTTTTGTTTTTTTAACATTTAATTTCAATAAATTCAATTCAAAAAAACTAACAACATTATTTAAACTCTCTTGAAGAGTAAGACAGTCATCAATTGAATTTATGTGATGAGAAAGTCTTACATCATCAGCAAATGATAAAATCGTTGATTTACCACTGAATTTGGGAAGATCAGCGATAAATAATACAAACAATGTTGCAGCAATGGGATAACCCTGACCAGTCCCCGAAGTAACATCAATTGGATCAGACTCACAGTTATTGATCTTGACAATTTGCTTTCTACCATTCATATAAGATGCAATCCAATTCAAAAGTTGACAATTCAAGCCCATAATTTGTAATTTATGTATTAAAATGTCAACATTTACTGAATCAAATGCTTTAGCGACATCGATATAAATTGCATCTGTTTGATTATGAGGACTCAACTCATTCAAAGTCAGCGAAGTAAATTCAACTAAATTAGTAATAGTCGACCTTCCCTTTACAAAACCATGTTGACTTGGATCAACTATGTTTTTAATATGAAAATTCAAGTGTTTTGCAACCAATGAATCTAAAATTTTTGGAATTACATTTTGTAAGGCTACACCTCTATAATTCTCAATATTGTTCCTTGAACCATTTTTAAATATTGGTTTTACAAATGATGACTTCCACAAATCCGGAACATACCCCAACTTAAGTGAATTATTCAATAAAATAGTCAGTGGCCTAATGAGAGAATCAATACATTTCTTGATAAATAAATTAGGCAATCGATCCGGACCAGAAATCAAATTATTTGGCAAATCAAGTACACTTTGTAAAATAACATTTTCATCAATACTCAATTTGGGAATATTATGACAAATATTAATAATTGATTCAAAATTCCCAATGTTGCAAATGTCAGACAAATTCAAGTCGTACTGAGTATATGCAGATGCAAAAAATTTAGCAAAAAGATTTGCAATATCTTTATTTTCACATGTCTTCTGATTATTGTAATGCATTTCATGTGGAAATTCATTGTTAGTCTTTCTAACTGCATTTACAAATTTGAAAAATTCCATTGGATCATTAACTATCAATTCCTCCATTTTAACCTTATAATTATTATAAGCAATACGCGAATATCTATTATATTCGGTGCGATTATTTCTGAAGTTTAAGTCATCATCCAAAGAAATATGTCTCTTTTTGCGAAGCTTATTCAATACATTCTTTAAATTGATCATTTTTGAATCAAACCACTTTGGATGAGATGAAACAATTCTCTTCTTCACGACAACATGTGAATTAATTGCATCATAAATATTTGAATAAAATTCCTTTAAATTGTCCTCCAATGAGTTCTTTGACAATACCAAATTCCAATCAACATTGTTGAAATAATCATTCAAATCATTATAATTCGCGTTCCTAAAATCATGATAGAAAACAAAATTAGAATTCATTATATTATTTTCAATTCCAGGAACAACAATTTCAATGGAATTATGATGCACTTCAGATTTCACCAAAAAAATATCACTTTTCAAGCAATAAATCAAGTCCGGGTCATTCGTCCATATCAAATCCAACATTTTTCCATTATTATTTAAAGTTTCATTGATCTGTGACAAACCACACCCATGGAAAGAATCCAGAATGAACAATTCCTTCCTAGAAGAAGCATTAATAGGATAAGAAACATTGGGATGATCAATGTCATCCGATATCCATAACAAATCAGACAAATTGAAATCACCAGATACAATGATTGAATCCTTTTGAACTGATTTCGTAATTTAAAAATTAATAGCAGCATCAATATTCTCAAAAATCTTAAATGGTGAATTAGGTCTAATATACAATTCAACCAAATAAAACTTTCGGCAATTAATATTAATACTAACGCAAATAACTTCTGCACCATAAGATTCACCATCAAAAATTAACTGCCCATTCAATGATTTGTGAGTTGCAATCAAAACACCACCACCATGAGACTTTTTAATGGTTTGATCTCTCTCTGTAAGATCCGTTCGATCACAACGAAAAACATCAAAGTCGTTCGGAAAAATCTCACTATTACCTATGGTGCTATTCAAGTGCGTTTCACACAACAAATAAACTTTAAAATCATTAATTAAAATATTAGAAAAGAATTCCGGAATTTTAGTTCGCAAACCATTAACATTGCACGAGTAAATGTAATTTTTCCCCTTGGCATCATTGTTTGAAAAATTCTTCAACTGAAAATTGTACCAACCCACGATTCGAAGTTATCTTTCATCTTCGTCTGTTGATCTCAATTGCACTAATAACATCGAATTTACTTGTGTTGTCATTCATCGTAAAAACAACTCTAAGATTTATGTTTATACAGCCTATATTCCACCATCTTCATCATATGAAATCTATTACAAACACTTAAATGCCATTAAATCCATACATCTTGAACACTCGGATTCTATCTTCGTTTTGGGTGACTTTAACATTCCTCTGGTTGATTGGATTGTGCCGAATGATTGTTTAAATGGTCATTTAAACGTTATGTTACCTGTCAATGTTTCGCCACCATTTGCTGCTGATTTTCTACAAGAATTGCTATGTTTTGGCTACAATCAAATCAATAATAAATTCAATAACAACGGCCGATTACTTGATTTAGTCTTCACCAATGATGGTTCTGATGTTGAAATACTTGAAACAAATCCGTTGACCAAAATAGACATTCATCATCCGCCATTACTTCTTAAATACGGTAACAATGTCACTGCAAGTTATGGGAATAAGGAAGAAAATTGTTGTCGCCTCAACTTCCACCGCGCTGATTTTATTGGGATTTGCAATTTTCTCAATGATTCCAATATTGTTGAAAATTTAACATACAAATCACTAAATGAAAAGATTGAGTTCATTAATGATATTTTGAGTGAAGCCATCGCAATTTTCAAAATCTAAAATCAATTCAATCAAGAAACCATGGTGGAATAGACAACTCCAATCACTTAAAAATCGAAAGAACAAAGAATGGAAACGCTTTAGAACTAATGGGAACAAATCCTCTTTTGATCGTACTTGTGAAGAATTTGATTCTCTCAATGCAATTTCGTATCACAACTACAAGAAGAAACTAGAATCATCATTGAAATCAAACCCTTCTTCATTTTGGAAATTTGTCAACTCGAAGCGAACTGTTGATTGTCTACCTAAGTTATTGCACTATGGTACAAACTCATCAATGGATATAAATGTTCAAGCCTCAATTTTTGCTGAATTTTTCGGCGAGAATTTTTCATCGAACCAGTCCGATTAGTCTCCATCACTTACGCCACACTTTAATTTAAACGAATCATTTGTTTTGGATGACTACTTTGTATTTGATCAACTAATGAAAATTAAAACAAATACAAGTGCTGGTCCTGATGGTATTCATCCCTTTATATTGAAAAACTGTGCATCCGTTTTATATGAGCCACTTACACTTTTATTTAATGAATCTCTTCAAACTGGCATATTTCCGAACGCTTGGAAACGTTATTGTGTTCGACCGATTTTTAAAAAACGCGATAAATTGGACATTGGGAACTATAAATGCATATCAAAATTGATTACCATTGCAAAATTCTTCGAGCACTGCGTTAATTTTCACCTTACTCGTATCATATTTCGTAGTTTATCTCCACATCAACATGGCTTTATGAAACATCGATCAACAACAACAAATTTGATGGAATTTCTACACTACTCCATTGCCGGTTTGAATGCTTCAAATCGAGTGGATATATTATATCTGGACTTCAGTAAGGCACCGAGTCAACCACGACATTCTTCTTCGAAAATTAACAGCGTTTCCGATTCCAACAAATATCATCAAATGGATAAAATCATATCTAACAAATCGCCAACAATACGTTAAACTGGGAGCTGCGGAATCAGCTGATTTTTCTGTTAATTCAGGTGTACCTCAGGTGTATTTCAGGGTAGTCATATTGGTCCAACGCTTTTCCTACTTTTCATTAACGACCTACCATTGGTGGCATTGAAAAATGTGTTCTTGTCAATGTTTGCCGATGATGTTCGAATAGCTAAGATTATAAACAATGATGCAGATACTCTTCAACTTCAATCTTCAATCAACTCAGTAAAGGATTGGTGTGACAATAATGATTTGCATCTAAATCTTGAATTCTAGTATACAGCGAGATTTAGGGGAGTTGATAGATGATAAACTGAATTTTCAAACACACATTGATATGATCAGCTCTACAGTGCCCGAAATAAGGTTAGGGCCACTCACAATTTCCTAAAAAAACATCATAAAAACAAAAATTTTTTTTTTCTCTTTACTATAAATTTATTCAATAATTATATTCACGTTTACCATAGAAAAATATTTTCAAAATTATTTATATTTTTGGATTTTTTCAAGTTTTTCTTATTTTTAGCACTTTCAACGTGCGAAATAAGGTTAAGGCCACTTGGCGTTTTTGGTACTAAAATCACATTTTGAGAAAAAAATTTATTCAATATTCGGTGTGATTCCCTTTGGCATCATATAATGCGAGAATTCGGCGAGGTAGACTGCCATATAGTGATTTGATTTTGGCCTGGGTGATGTTTTGCCAGGCGGCCACGATGGCTTCAGTCAATTCGCCTTTGTTGTTGTATTGCCGGCCATTTTTGTAAACTTCACGAGCCAAAATGCCCCAAAAATTTTCAATTATGTTCATATCTGGTGATTTTGCCGGCCAATTGTTAAAAAGATGTATTCCGTGTTCCTGGAAAAAGGTTAAAGTTGACCTGGCTACATGAATTGGCGCATTGTCTTGCTGGAATTTCCAGTCTACACCAGCACACTCGTAGCCATATGATGGAAAATAAGGGCGAATCATCTGCTGGTATTGTTCCGCGTTCATTCTGTTGGATATGAATGACAATGGCATATTTTTGAGATACCCAATGGCTCCCCAAACCATGACCGAGCCACCGCCAGATTGACGTGAACTGAAAATCTTTTCTTCAGTGCGCAAATCGTGCCAATAGTACGCAAATCCATCTGGGCCGTCCAAATTGAACTTTTTCTCATCAGAAAATATGATTTTTTGCCATTGATTCTCCCAGCGAAGGTGGTCCAACGAGAATTTCTTCCGGCCCTCAATATTGGCTTTTGACAACATTGGTTTGCGCTTCATTTTTTTGTATTTCAGGTGTTGCGAACCACTTAAAATTTGTTGCACACGTCGAACACCAACCGACAAATCATTTTCACTTAATAATTGACGAGCGGACTTCAAACTATTGCCGGCACTTCGAATTAATCGACGTTTTTCGGCACTTGTGATCGTCGATGGTCGGCCCGAAACGTAATTTTGGCCATAATTTTCGCGATTTTTGAGGAAATTTTTCACAACATTTTTGCTGCGACCAATTTCCTTTGCGATCTGACGATTTGTCATATTATTGTAATCCTTTAGTGTTGCAATTTTGGAGCTTTTTCAGCCTCTGTTAATGGTTTGCCGGCACCCATTGTTGTTTGATCGAATTTCAGATTATAAATGCGTCATAAATATTGTGAAATAGCATCAGAAGTGTCATTAAAGTGCATAACGGTAAAATATGACAAGCACAAATCAATACAATGTAAACAACATTGATTTTGATACCAAAAACGACAAGTGGCCTTAACCTTATTTCGCACGTGAAACGTTTTTCACGGGATATAGATGATCAAACCACAAGAAAGGCAATTTATTCAGCATTTGTTCACCCAAACCTTGATTATGCTAGTACTGTGTGGCTTAACATATGTTCAACTAAGTCTAATTTCATCGAAAGAATTCAACGTCAATTTTCAATGTTTGCGCTCCAAGAATATCCAAATAATTCAAATCATTACCAAATTTCGCCTTATGATGACCGTTTAAGAACGTTGAGTATGATGAAACTCAGTCGACGGAGAATTAACTTTGCGTTATTATTTCTGTATGACTTGCTTAACGATAGAATTCATTGTCCATTTGTAAAAAAATTGTTTTATATTAATCCTAATCCGCGTAATTTTCGTAATGCTGAACTTTTCAGAGTTTCAAATGTTTTAAATAGGAATCCAAATGACAAAACAATTACGATTATCTGTAAATATGTTAATATTATTAAAGCATTGTTTGTAGAATCTACCAATAGAAATGAATTTAAAAGAAAATTGTTTGATCTCCCTATTGATATATTCGACAATTGTTAAATCGTGATCTCTTTGTAATATTTTTGTTATATATTTCAGCCAGTTATTGGCGGTGCAATAACTAAATAAAATAAATAAATAAATCGCATTTAATCATTATAATTATGATATATTTTTATGAAATACAAAATTCAGTACTGTTTCCATTGAGCATTGATGAAAAAACGAGAAAAAATACAATTCAAAGATCAATCAAACTTCAAATATGGTAAATGGTAAATTATTCAAATTCATTCTAATAAATCTATCATTTTTCATGCATAAATAAGAACTACAGAAATAAAACTCAATGATTTCATTATTATTTCGTATATCACAGTATTGAGTTATATTTGAATTAAAAATAATGGAAAATAAAGACATTCTGTTGTCATTAAAAATTTCTTCAATAGTTTCATTTAAATTTTTCATATAACAATTGGTAACTATTTTGGCAATTAAAACACGAATATTTATAATCCGGATTTATATTTTCTTTTGGTTATCAATTCATCGAACATAATGTCGCCATCTATTGGAATTTTAGTTTACAGATATTTCAACTCGATTTTAATTCATAGATATTTTCACCATCGAGTATACGGCGCTGATGGCATGTTCTGTCAGGACCCCCCATGATACAAGCACATCATAGGTATCGGTTGCATTGCTCATCTAAGTAAGGATATCATCGAATGGAAAAACACTAAACAATGCATTTTTGATGCAAATCACATCGTGAAAGCAATTAAACGAAGCCATATATTGACTGCCATTTTTGCTGAAAAACAAAAGGAAAAAGAGTGCACCAAAGCTTTGAAGCTGGCTGGAAATACTCGATGGGGAAGTCATTTGTTTTGTTTGAAGAGTTTGTTACGTATTTTATAAATGTTTTTTTTATTAAGAAAATGTAAAAGAAATATTTTTTTTCACAGATAACAAAAACTCACTGCAAACGATGGCAATCGATCATTGTGAAAGTCTTCTCTTGAGTGATATTTTCTGGGAAAATGTCAATTCTTGTGTTCGTCTATTGGAACCCGTCATTAATGCTTTGAATGAATTGCAAACAGATGATTGTGTGATCCATAAGGTTTTTGGTTCCTTCACCAAACTCGAACGTATACTTTACCCTGAATTCGATCAGTCGGAAATATTGGACGAAGATGAAAAGCATACGTTAACGGATAGGACGAAAGATCGGAAGAAGTGTGCACTGAAGCCGATTCACTTGGCAGCGGCGAAATTTGATCCAAATAATCAAGGTTTTGAATTAACTTCGGAACAAACAATGGATGCGAACGAATTCATCCATAATACAGCCATAAATATGGGATTGAATGAATGTCAAGTGTTGAAGGATTTCGCAATATATCAGCAACGTGAGCAGGTTTGGAACCGTGCATTTATTTGGAAAGCAGCAGAGAAAATGAGCCCTTTGTTATGGTGGAAAACGTATGCACTGCAATTAGAACTCACTCAAATTGCTATTCGAATCCTTTCGGCACTAACAATCCTCGAGTCTTCAAATCGAATGTTTTTACGAACAAATATGGACGATTATCATTTGAAATGTTTATTTGTGACGATGCGATGGTCAAAAATTTTGGTGGGATGTTCCCAATAGCTTTGATTTTGAATGGCTTTAATTTTGGTCGCTTCACTCTTTCTTCAGGCAAGCGACAGCTCTCGAGTTTTTTGACTTGCCACAATTACAATTTGGAGAAGTGACTCCCTCTTTACCACATCTGAATATTATTTGTTTCCTTGGAAAATATTGTGGACGTAAAGTCCTCACTTCAGTTCCCTGCAGAGAGTAAAATAAGGAATTGGTTTGACTACCGAAATGTTGACTACTAAAAGTAAAAAAAAAAAGTCTTCAGTTTGAAATGAAAGAGCAAAAAAAAAAAAAAGGTCTTCAGTTTGAAATTTGAAAATATTTGTTATTATTTTATTCCAAAGTTGTTAAAAAACATATGTAATGTATAATAAATGGTATTAATTAGAATTTTTAGAAATCAAAAATATTATGCCCATCATTTTCGCCGTCATTATCTTCGTCGTCACTTTTGCACTCTGATGCTTCGGCAAAAATACCTTTGTATACACTTTGGCGTTTTGTTGCCTCACTATCTACATCAATAACTCGATTCCGGCGTAATTTTTCATTCAAAAATATTTTCGCTGCCGAAAGGGGATTCCATTGTGCCAGATTTGGCATATTTATGTTAATAAAAAGATATTTATTTTCCGTCGGAATCGAGATATTTGACCATAGTTTAATTTTTAATCTATTATTTGAGCTAATAAGCCTTTCCACATCGGAAGAATGTGGAGTACAAGCAGCAATTCTGCCAAAGACAGTAATCAAATCTTTATACGTTTCTCGGCTTTCGACTGTTTTTGATAGCATTAATATTATTTCATGTAGGTTCTTATTTTTTATTGGATGTGTTTCATTTGAAAAGTCATTAAATTGCAAATATAAATCGGCCAATGATAAATCAGGGGCTAGCATTGAATGGATTTCTTCAATATTAGCCTCTTTACTAAAGTTTATGAATGGAGTAATTTTTTCTAAAATATTTTCATCGATTTCGAATCTATTTATTAGAAAATTACGTAAAGCAATCAAAATGTTTTTTTGTATATCTGCCAAATTCCGAA